>JAINUG010000350.1:175000-220000 GCA_029706075.1 Aldrovandia affinis | reverse complement strand
CACACACACTCACACACCCCCAAACCTCCTACACACACACACACACTCACACACACAGACTCACACTCCCTACACATGCACGCGCACACACACCACACCCCCTACACACACACACACACACACACACACACACACACACACACTCACACTCACACTCACACACAGCAAATCCTAAGTAACCTAAGAGACGTTCCCGTCGGTGGCTCCAGAGGACAGGCGTCGCCCCCTGGTGGCCGCAGGCTCCGGCGTTCACATGGTGAAGTGTCGGGTATAATCGTACTCTATCGTGGGAATGACGGCCTGGACAAACTTCAAGAAAATGAGAAGGTACCTGCGATCTCCGGTTAAGGAACCTGTCACAAACACAAACACCTCTGTTCCCCTCCCTCTCCCTCTCCCTCTCCCTCTCCCTCTCCGTCTCCCTCTCTCTCTCTCCCTCTCTCCCTCCCTCTCTCCCTCTCTCTCCCTCTCTCCCTCTCCCTCTCCTCCCCTCTCCCTCTCCTCCCTCTCTCCCTCTCTCCCTCTCTCCCTCTCCCTCCCTCTCTCCTCCCCTCATCACTTGTTCAAGCGTTCTGCCTGAAGTAACTGTAAAACATATATATATAATATAATATGTGCCATTTAGCAGACGCTTTTATCCAAAGCAACTGACAGTAGTGAATGCATACGTTTTTCAGTATATGTGGCCCCAGGGGGAATCGAACCCACAACCTAAGCTTTGTCAACGCCATGCTCTACCTACTGAGCCACACAGAACCACGCTCTACCTACTGAGACACACAGAACCATGCTCTACCTACTGAGTCACACAGAACCACACTCTACCTACTGAGACACACAGAACCACACTCTACCTACTGAGACACACAGAACCACGCTCTACCTACTGAGCCACACAGAACCACACTCTACCTACTGAGCCACACAGAACCACGCTACCTACTGAGCCACACAGAACCACACTCTACCTACTGAGACACACAGAACCACGCTCTACCTACTGAGCCACACACAGAACCACTCTACCTACTGAGCCACACACAAAACCACTACTGAGCCACACAGAACCACACTCTACCTACTGAGACACACAGAACCACGCTCTACCTACTGAGCCACACAGAACCACGCTCTACCTACTGAGCCACACAGAACCACGCTCTACCTACTGAGCCACACAGAACCACGCTCTACCTACTGAGCCACACAGAACCACGGTCTACCCACTGAGCCACACAGAACCACGCTCTACCTACTGAGCCACACAGAACCACACTCTACTTACTGAGACACACAGAAACACGCTCTACCTACTGAGCCACACAAAACCACACTCTACCTACTGAGCCACACAGAACCACGCTCTACCTACTGAGCCACACAGAACCCCACGCTCTACCTACTGAGCCACAGAGAACCACGCTCTACCTACTGAGACACACAGAACCACGCTCTACCTACTGAGCCACACTGAACCACGGTCTACCTACTGAGCCACACAGAACCACACTCTACCTACTGAGCCACACAGAACCACACTACCTACTGAGCCACACAGAACCACGCTCTACCTACTGAGCCACACTGAACCACGCTCTACCTACTGAGCCACACAGAACCACACGCTCTACCTACTGAGCCACACAGAGAGCCACACTCTACCTACTGAGACCACACAGAACCACACTCTACCTACTGAGCCACACAGAACCACACTCTACCTACTGAGCCACACTGAACCACACTACCTACTGAGCCACACAGAACCACGCTCTACCTACTGAGACACACAGAACCACGCTCTACCTACTGAGACACACAGAACCACACAGCCAGGACCAGGACCAGCCAGGATACGGGTGCGTTAGATCGCTACGCTATCCTCCGGCCCCTGGTCCTTACCTGGGATTATAAACCTGTAAACACGAACAAGGCTCCTGTCTTGTGTGAAGGATACATGTGAACACCGAGTTCACCTCCACCCTCCGCCACGGTCTCAATGATCTTCTTCATCACCTCTGCATGTCTGGAGAGAGAGAGAGAGAGGGGGAGGGGGAGGGAGGGGAGGAGAGGGAGAGGAGGGAGGGAGAGGGAGAGAGAGGAGGGAGGGAGGGAGAGGGGGGGGGAGGGGGGGAGAGAGGGAGGGGGGGAGAGGGAGGGGGAGGGAGGGAGAGGGAGGGAGGAGAGGGAGGGAGGGGGAGAGGGGAGAGGGGGAGAGAGGGAGGGAGGGGGAGAGAGGGAGGAGGGGGAGAGGGAGGGAGGGAGGAGGAGAGGGGGAGGGGAGGTTGAGGGGGAGAGAGAGAGAGAGAGAGGGAGAGAGGGAGAGAGAGAGAGAGGGGGAGGGAGGAGGGAGGGAGGGGAGGGAGGGAGAGAGGGAGAGGGAGAGGGAGGGAGGGAGGGAGGGAGGGAGGGAGGGAGGGAGGGAGGGAGGGAGGGAGGGAGGGAGGAGGGAGAGAGAGGAGAGAGGGAGGGGGAAGGGAGGGAGAGGGAGGGAGAGAGAGGGGGAGAGGGGGAGAGAGGGGAGAGAGAGGGAGGGAGAGAGAGAGAGAGAGAGAGAGAGAGGAAGGTTTAACAACACGCCTGGTCTGGGCCTGTGAATTGGGGGAGAGGAGATTGGGGGGGGGGAGAGCTGGGGGCCTGTGATTGGCCGGGGGGGGGGGTTTGGGGCCTGTGGCCGGGGATTGGCCCTGTGAGGGGGGTTCAGGGTGTTAGGCTGTCTCTCACCTGCAGGGGTGCACGGAGCACATGGCCGGGGGGGCAGGTGGGGGTGGTTCTCAATGGTCACGGTCTTCTTCACGTGATCCTGGCTGATGTCCTCATACATCTGGTCCACCGACAGGGGCCTCCGGTCCTGCAGGGGCAGCAGCGTTCAACACCACAGACATTTACTTTGTGAAGCAATTATAAAAAAATAAAAAATAAAAAAAAATATTTTGTTTAAGATTTTTATTTGATCTCATTTTTATAAACAAATAAACTGTTTACTACTAGGCCTCCGGTCCTGCAGGGGGCAGCGTTCAACACCACCTCTCATTTACTTTGTGAATCGATTCTCTCACGTCTCTCTCATGTCACGTTATTGTGTGTCGGTTAGTCCGTGTGTGTGTCTGTGTGTGTGTGTGTGTGTGTGTGTCTGTGTGTGTCTCTAAATCTCCCCCTGCTTTTAATGTTGCTGTTTATGTTTTAGATTCTTTTTAATTTTGTAATTTTTTTAAATGTTATTTAATTTAATTTTAATTCTTAAAAAATATATTTTAGATTATACCGATGGAAAATGTACTTTCAATTCAGCTTGGTTGCTGCCACATGTACATTATGGTATTTTTATTTCATTTTCATAAACAAATAAACCGTTTACTACCATTTCTTTAAAAATATATATATATTTTGTTTCAGATTTTTTTCCCATTTTCTCCCAATTTAATAGCCAATAACACCCCCTCTTTTTGTCAATGTAAAAATTTGAATTAACGTTAATTACTATAACGTCACATATTTTTGTTTCGTTTCTGAATTCAAACAAGTGCTTTGATTAAATTGCTAAAAAATGACGAAGAAAATATTCTGTCGTATTTCAGACTTTTTAATGATATTTAAAGCTTTAATTTTCGCTAAATTGATTTCATGCTTTTTTTCATACTTTTTACACTTTTCATACCCGCTGTTAGGTTTGAGGTGTGAAATGTAGTATGGTGGCAGTGTAGTGTAATGGTTAGGGGAACTGGGCTTGTAACTCAGAGGTTGCTGGTTCAATTCCCAGGTGGGGCACTGCCATTGTACCCTTGAGATAAAGGCACTTAACCTGAATTGGTTCAGTAAAATATCCAGCTGTATAAATGGATTGTAAAGAAATGTAAACTGTGTAAGTTGCTCTGGATAAGAGCGTCTGCTAAATGCCTCAAATGTAAATGTAATGTAAAATGATGTGTGTGAGTGTGTTATTAGATTAGATTAGATTCTTCATTGATTGTTTTATTTTGTTTAAATGTTTTTGCTTCATCTTCATTTCCAGTACACATTTTACACACACTCTCTCTGCAACAGCCCCCACCTCGCTAGGGCCAAATGGTCACACTGCATGCTGGGTAACTGCAACACCTCGACACTTAAACCCTTACTGTGTGTACCTCGTCATATCTCAGAGAGAGAGTGTGTGTGTGTGATACTGTGTTTGTGTGTGTGTGTGTGTGTGTGTGTGTGATACTGTGTAAGTGTGTGTGTGTGTGTGTGTGTGTGTGTGATACTGTGTGTGTGTGTGTGTGTGTGTGTGTGATACTGTGTAAATATGTGTGTGTGTGTGTGTGTGTACCTCGTCATATCCGAAGAGCCAGAGGCGGGGCGTTTGGTAGTACTTGTCGTACGTGATGTAGAGGTCGTAGGTTCGAGTCTGCAGGATGGCATCTTCACCGCCCGCCTCTCCTTTGGGCTTGTTGGCCTCCAGCATCTTACTGGTGTCCAGAGTGGCCTGTGTAGAGACAGGGGGGTCAGCTGTGTGTGAGTGTGTGACAGAGAGAGAGTGAGTTGTGTGTGTGTGTGCATTAACCCCCTGAGGTCGACGGGAGCGGCGCCGCTCCCAGTAGCAATAAAAGTATATTACTATTTCTAACTTCGCCATACTTTATCATACACACGCGACAAAAACATTGACAGAAACCTTAGAATCGCGACTTTCCGATTTGAGCACTGGCAAATAATATGAGATTTTTAAAATTAGGTTAATTAGACCAAAAGTAAACCTTGCTTTTTACTCAGTTTTTTACCTTTTAGTAACGTCCCCCTTCTATTGACATGGTAACTAGGTGCTAGTTTCGGGGAGGTGCGTGGGGAGGGGCGTGGGGCCATGTGTGAAAACGCTGGCGTAAACAACACAAACTGTCCCGACAATTTGAAGCAAGATTTTATACAGACATACAATTTTATTCAAGATGGAAAGATTTTCTGTGCTGCAGTGTTTGAGAGCATTGATGGAAAGCGACGAGGACAACAACTCGTCATGTCCTGATACTGAAGAGGATTCAGAGACAGCATTTTAAATCTAGAATTTAAAAATCGTATGTAGGATCTTGTCTGTGTTTACGCTTGCAATCTGCCAGCAACAGTCTATGCTGATATTTATTTGATTTCGCTTGTTTTCAAATACTCGTGAAAATATATGAATTCCGCGTCTTGTGACGCTAAACATATTCTAACATAAACCTCTTCCTGAAGAGCCAAAATGGCTGCTGCCACAAGAAGCGCTTGTCGTGAAAGGAGAAATGGTAACTCAAATATTGCTTAGCCATTTAAAATCTAAATTGTGAGTTGTTGTTTTAACTCTAAAGAGGCATGAAATCACAAAAAAAGTTTAATTGGAAGACCCTTTTTTTCCTTGGGTCTCAGGAGGATATTATGTGCATTATTGTTAGGCTGTATGACTTATAATATGTGGCATTCCCTGTATATCTTACTGTAGTTTGTGTTCTGTTTTAAATAAATCTTCCAAAATGAAAAAAGCATTTTTTTTTTCTTCTGTCTTCTGCATGGCTCACTGACTTGCTTACTCTGATGGCCTTTGAGAGAGAGATGGCCCATCTGACAGATCTTAGAGGTGTGGACAATGAATAATGAATATTCAGGTATTTAGCATTTAGCCCTCCCACAGCCTGAAATAAATGTGACCAGTTCTGATAAAAACAGGTTTTTAGCTATTTAGATCTCAGATGTGCTAAACTATTTTCACACCCTTACATAACCAAGACCTTGATGGACAAACGCATATTGGCAAAACAATTCGTCACTATAGTTTAGTGTGTGCTTTCACAACTTTTGTGACAGCAGAAAAATTTACTATTTTTAACTTGTGTGTTTGTAGACCTATTTACAAGCAAGAAGGTGCATATGATACTGACCAAACTATTGATGGCATACAAATGTAGCTGTGTCAAATAAAAATATCAAACACTTTGGATGGATGGAAGTGTTTGTGTCTATTTAGTTGATGAAATTTGATGAAAAATATCAGACCATGCCAAAATCAAAAAAAAATATCCATCTCAAAAACCATCTCAAAGCTTAGCACGGACCTCAGAGGGTTAATGTGAAACACGGAGAATATATACAACATTACATGGAATCATAAATTTTCATGACGGAATAATTTTCAATGATTTTAACGGTGTTTCCACGTGTGAAACCCTGTGTGAAATATGTGGTGTATCTGAGTGTTCACAGTTAGAGGAGAAAGAGAGAGGCAGAGGGAGAGAGAGAGGGGAGGAGAGAGGGGAGAGAGAGAGAGAGAGAGAGAGAGAGACAGGGTGAGGAGAGAGAGAGAGAGAGAGAGAGACAGGGTGAGAGAGAGAGAGAGAGAGGAGACAGGGTGAGGAGAGAGAGAGAGAGAGAGAGAGAGAGAGAGAGGAGAGAGAGAGAGGGGGAGGAGTGAACACATCTCATACCTCATCGGTCTCCAGCAGGCCGCTCTCCTCGTACTCTGAGAACGAGGGGGGTACATTTTTAATATTATATTAATATCTCACACACACACACACACACACACACACACACACACACACACACACACACACACACACACAGTCTCACAAACACAGACACAAACTCTCTCTCTCTCACACACACACACACACAAACTATCTCACACACACACACACACACACACACACACACACACACACACACACACACACACACACACACACACACACACACACACACACACACACACACACACACACACACACACACACACACACACACACACACACACACACACACCACACCTCCACATACCCTCCATGTCTGCTGCCTCTCCTTCCTCTTCTTCCTCGTCCTCGTCCTTCCCACAGGCGCCCAGGTTCACGTTCATGTTCATATTCTCCTTCAAAACAAATACATTCAACAGCGTTATGATACACTACACTGCAATATCATACGCTACAATATGATACGATACACTACGCTACACAAGTTCACGTTCATGTTCATATTCTCCTTCAAAACAAATACGTTCAACAGCGTCAACGACACTACGCTATGATACACTACGCTATGCTACAATATGATACGCTACGCTACGCTACAATATGATACGCTACGCTACACTACGCTACACTACAATATGATACGATCAATACGCTACACAAGTTCACGTTCATGTTCATATTGTCCTTCAAAACAAATACGTTCAACAGCGTCAACGACACTGCGCTATGATACACTACACTGCAATATCATACGCTACAATATGATACGATACAATACGCTCGCTATGCTACAATATGATTACAATACGCTCGATATGATACGCTATCGATATGATACTCGCTTCAAATACGCTACACAAATACGATACATTCATGCTACGCTATGATACGCTACACTACGCTACGATATGATACGACGCTACACTATGCTACGATATGATACGCTATGATGCGCTACGCAATATCATACGCTACAATATGATACGATACAATACGCTGATATGATACGCTACGCTATACACTACACTGCAATATCATACGCTAAATATGTTCGCTACACAGGTTCACGTTCATGTTCATATTCTCCTTCAAAACAAATACATTCAACAGCGTCAACGACACTGCGTTATGATACACTACACTGCAATATCATACGCTACAATATGATACGATACAATACGCTACACAAGTTCACGTTCATGTTCATATTCTCCTTCAAAACAAATACATTCACCAGCGTCAACGACACTGCGCTATGATACACTACACTGCAATATCATACGCTACAATATGATACGATACAATACGCTACGCTACACTACAATACGATACAATATGATACGCTTATACAAGTTCACGTTCATGTTCATATTCATATTCATATTGTCCTTCAAAACAAATACGTTCAACAGTGTCAACGACACTACGCTATGATACACTGCGCTATGATACACTGCGCTATGATACACTACTATGATACACTGCGCTATGATACACTGCGCTATGATACACTGCGCTATGATACACTGCGCTATGATACACTGCGCTATGATACACTGCGCTATGATACACTGCGCTATGATACACTGCGCTATGATACACTGCGCTATGATACACTGCGCTATGATACACTGCGCTATGATACACTACGCTATGCTACGTTACAATATGATACAATACATATTTTATTTTTTTACATTTTAAGCATTTAGCAGACGATCTTATCCAGAGCGACTTACAAGATGTGCATTAATACAAGGTAAGAACAATCATAGTTAGCGCAAGAGATCAGTGCAGTAATACAGCGATAGACTTCATTGCAGGCGTCTGCGTATCATACCTGTAACACCGGGAAAGAAAAGGTTACTGTTTTTTTTTTTTACGCTACGCTATGATACACTACACTGCAATATCATACGCTACAATATGATACGATACGATACGCTGCACTATGCTACGATATGATACGATACGCTATGACACACTATGTTACGATATGATACACTACACTGCAATATCATACGCTACAATATGATACGATACAATACGCTACGCTATGCTACAATATGATACGATACAATACGCTACGATATGATACGCTACGCTATGATGCGCTACACTACGATATGATATGATACGATACGATACACTACGATACGATATGATACGCTACGCTACACTACGATACGATACGATACACTAATATAGTGTCAACAACACTGGACTGCAAAACGTACAGCAAGAAATATGAATTTGTGCATGCACGCATATTTATTCATTTGACCAACTGTTTTCTTTCTTTCTGATTTTATCCTATTTTCCCCCAATTTAGTAGCCATGTCAATCCCCTTCCCCTCCCCCTTGTGAGTTCGCTGCTGTAGCCCTGAAGCGAAGATTAAAAAGTTAATTTCATTTTAAGTATTACTATTAACATTGTAATTATTTTAAAAAGTAACAATTTTGTTTCAGATTTGATCCCATCTTTCTCCCAATCTAGTGGCCAATTACACCCTCTATCTTTCATATTAACAGCCAATCACAGCTAACAGCTCATTCTAGAGCCCGTCTCAGCCAATCACTGCTAACACCCTCTCTCTTTTCATGTCAATCCCCACCCTCATATTGTGAGTTCTCTGCCGTAGCCCTGAGACCGGCAGTGACAAAGGCGTGGACCGCCTCCTCCGAGACGGCACTCGCCAAGCCGTCGACTGTAACTCCGGTACTCCAGAGCCACTCCTATACGCAGCGAACTCATGTCGGCTTTTATCCCTCCCCCCTCCCTGGGGCGGACAGCTCAATCGCCGCCCCCTAGTGGCACTCCCGGACAGAGCCGAAACCGGTGGAATCGAACCCCGGTCGAACCTTGTAACCTCTAGACCACCTGGGAGGCCCCCTTATTTAACCAATCACGGCCTGGCCCTAACCGATCTGTAACCAATCACAGCCCTAGAGGCCAAACACAGCAAAAAAACATAATAAAATTGTACAAACAGGAATTTAAAAACACAAAAACACACACACGCACGCACGCACACACACACGCACACACGCACTACCTTGTTGTCCAATGTGATTTCTCTTACTGCCTCCGTCAGTCCTGACACACCTGGAATTAACGTTAACAAACGACAACAATGTGAAACCATCTTTAACTTTGAACATATGTGGATTGTAAATATATATATATATATATACGTTATTACATTTGTTTCAGATTTTTCCTCCCAAGGTAGTGGCCAATTATATCCTCTATTTAGTCACTACAGGGCAAGCTAATTCCCACGAGGAATTAGCAAGCTGCAAATAGATTGATAGCTAGCTAACATTAGCATGCTGCAAATAGCTTGTCAGTTAGCTAACATTAGCAAGCTGCAAATAGCTTGTTAGCTAGCTAACATTAGCAAGCTGCAAATAGATTGGCTAACATTAGCAAGCTGCAAATAGATTGATAGCTAGCTAACATTAGCAAGCTGCAAATAGCTTGTTAGCTAGCTAACATTAGCAAGCTGCAAATAGCTTGATAGCTAGCTAACATTAGCAAGCTGCAAATAGCTTGTTAGCTAGCTAACATTAGCAAGCTGCAAATAGCTTGTTAGCTCACCAATACAGCTAGTCTTGTTAGCTAGCTGGCTAGCAAACTGCAAATAGATTGTTAGCTAGCTAACATTAGCAAGCTGCAAATAGCTTGTTAGCTCACCAATACAGCTTGTCTTATATACAGATTCATGAGCACACTTCACTCGTCCAAGCTAGCTAGAAAACCTAGCCAACTTTGGCGTAAATATTTCCAGTAAAAGACATTGGGTATTACCTCAAATACTAGCATTCTTTATCTAGCAGTCTGACAATATTAGCTAGCTGGCTAGCAAACTGCAAATATTGTTAGCTAGCTAACATTAGCAAGCTGCAAATAGCTTGTTAGCTGGCTAACATTAGCAAGCTGCAAATAGCTTGTTAACTAGCTAACATTCGCAGGCTGTAAATAGCTTGACGCCGCTCGTCCAACTCACCTGAGTTGTGGTAGGTGTCCACCCACCCCCCCGTCTCCGTCGTCCTCCTCGATAATAGCCTCCAGCTCATCTGAGTACTCCATCTGTTTACAGCGCTTGTAGCAGGGCACTGAGAGAGAGATTAACACACTTTACACCGAGCCCACAACCACAACCTCTCCCTCTTCTCTCTCCCCTCTCTCCCTCTCTCTCTCCCTCCCCCTCTCTCTCTCTCCCCCCCCTCTCTCCCTCTCCCTCCCCCTCTCTCCCCCTCTCCCCCCCTCCCCTCTCCCCCTCTCTCCCCCCCTCTCTCCCCCTCTCTCCCCCCCTCTCTCCCCCCTCTCTCCCCTCTCCCTCTCCCTCCTCTCCCTCCCTCTCCCTCCCTCCCCCCCTCCCTCTCTCTTCTCCCCTCCCTCTCTCTCTCCCTCTCCCCCTCTCTCCCTCTCATCTGTTTACAGCGCTTGTAGCAGGGCACTGAGGGAGAGATTAACACACTTTACACCGGGCCGACAACCTCTCCCCTCTCCCTCTCCCCCTCTCCCCTCTCCCCCTCTCCCCCTCCCTCACCCCCTCTCACCCCCTCTCACCCCTCCCTCACCCCCTCTCACCCCCCCTCACCCCTCCCTCACCCCCTCTCACCCCCTCCCTCACCCCCTCCCTCTGCCTCACCCTCACCATCATACCTGGTATGAAAGGTAAAAGATATGATATGATAGACTTAAGGCACTCAAACTATTTAAGCTTAGCAAATGGAGACTTAGGGGGGGGGGGATTTGATTGAGGTTTTTAAATTCCTAAAAGGGATTAACAAAGTGAACTACCAACGATTTTTTAAGATAAGTGGGGTCAGCAGAACAAGAGGCCACAGGTGGAAATTAGTTAAAGGCTAATTCTTCACACAGAGAGTAGTCAATGCCTTGTTAGTGTCTTAAACACACAGAGCACTGATCCTGGAACAGTGTTAACACCACACAAATCCTCTCACCGTTGCGGGTAAGTAGGAACTGCTTGTCTTTGGGCAAATAGGGCTTCACCTTCCCCTCCTCTCCTGATGACCTGATAGAAGAGAAGGAGAAAAAACCACACAGAGGATTGTGGGTAGTGTAGTCTCATTGATGTCACACACACACAGACACACGCACACAAACACAGAAACACACACACACAAACACACACACACACGTGCACAGACACACACGTGCACACACACAGAAACACACACATACACACACACACACACACACGTGCACAGAAACACACACACACACACACACGTGCACACACACACAAACACAGAAACACACACACACACATACACACACACACACACACAGAAACACAGAAACACACACACACATACACACACATACACGTGCACAGAAACACACACACACACATATACACACACGTGCACAGACACACACGTGCACAGACACAGACACAGAAACACACACACACACGTGCACACACACACACACAGACAGACAGACAGACAGACACACACACACACCATTAGTTAAATGACCATGCATCATTCCTCACACACGCTGCACATCAGAAAGGTTCTAAAGGTTAAAGGTTAAAGGTTAAATCTGCCTTCAATATAGGCAGTCATGGCAACAAAGATTTTCACCTCCTCCTCCCTCCCTTTCTTTCTTTCTTTCTTTCTTAGACAACGGTTCCTCAAATCTGGCCCACAAATCCAACTCCAGCCACCACAAGAGTGGACAAGAGTGGACCCTCTCCCTCACCCTCTCTCCTCTCCGTCTCTCTTTCTCTCTCCCTCTCTCTCTCTGTCTCTCTTTCTCTCTCTCTCCCCTCACCCTCTCCCTCACCCTCACCCTCACCCTCACCCTCACGCACACACGCGCACACGCGCACACGCGCACACGCACACACTCACACGCACACACACACTCACACTCACACACTCACACTCACACTAACTCACCATTTCCATGTCGGGCAGTGATGTACTAGATGATCTCCGGCAGCCACAAACTGCACAGAGACACAGAAAGTAGCCATGGTTACAATGATCCGAACAGCGTTACAGTCACTTCACTGCTCTCTCAATTAACACAGAAAGTAGCCATGGTTAATTAACATATTAACATTAACATATTAACATCATAATAATCACACAGAGACCTCATCACACAGAGACACAGAGGGCTAATACAGACACACACAAAATTACTCAAAATTTCAGTGAAAAAAATGAAATAATTGTACCAAAAATGAAAAAATGAATAAAAAAAAAACATTTAAAAAAAATTGTGAAAAATAAAAATAAAAACCCCCTCAAAATTTCAGTAAAAAAAAAAAAAGTTTACAAAAATTTGACAAAAATGTCACCAAATAAAAGAAAATGAAAAAAAAAAATATATATATAAAAAATAAAAATGAACAAAAAAATTTAACAAATTTGACAAAGTAAAAATTACTCAAAATTTCAGTAAAAAAAGTGAAAGTACTCACACTCACATGCACACACACACACACACACACGTGTTACACTTCACTTCACTTCACTCTCAATTAACACAGAAAGTAGAAACATGGTTACAATGACCCGAACTTCACTCACAATTAACACAGAAAGTAGCCATGGTTACATGATCTGAGCAATGTTACACTCACTTCACTGCTCTCAATTACCACACATATCACCCATGTTTAGTTTAGTTTAGTTTAGTTTATTCGACATATCAATTTAAAATACATGTCAGTGCAAGTCATGCATCAAAACAATGTCCAGGATAGCACAAAAAGTCGTGGACACGCCCCTCTACTCTCCTCTCTGCACTGGCTCCCCATCGCAGCACGCATCAGATTCAAGTCACTGGTGCTGGCTTTCAGCGGCTAGAGGAACTGCTCCCCATTCCTCCAGACACTCATCACACCCTACACCCCAGCCAGACCCCTCCTCTATCACTCCCTACACCCCAGCCAGAGCAATTGTTCAATCAACCCAAGTTCACCCATGTCACCCCCTCTACTCTCCTCTCTGCACTGGCTCCCCATCGCAGCACGCATCAGATTCAAGTCACTGGTGCTGGCTTTTCAAGAGGCTAGAGCAGGGTGTCAAACTCATTCCATCGAGGGCCGAGTGTGTGCAGGTTTCTGTTGTAACCAATGCATTACACCAGGTGATTTCAATTAGGTTCCCTCCTTAGTTGAAGAAGTGAGCTAATTAGTGAAATCACCTGGTGTAGTGCATTGGTTGCAACAAAACCTGCATACACTCGACCTCGATGGAATGAGTTTGACACCTGTGGGCTAGAGGAACTGCTCCCCATACTTCCAGAGACTCATCACAACCTACACCCCGCCCAGACCCCTCCGCTCCGCCTCCTCTGGCCAAACTGACTGTCCCATCCCTCCGGGCGCCTGGCAGCCGGTCCTCACGGTCTCGCGTCTTCTCTGCGATCTTCCGCAAGAGACTCAAAACCCACCTCTTCGGACTCCACTACCACTGAATTCTGTACATCTAGCTAAAATGTCATCACCACTGCCGACATCTTCAACACTATGTATCCCTGCTTACTCAATTTAAAAAATAAATACAAATGTTGTGGATAAGAGCATCTGCTAAATGCTTTAAATCTAAAATGTACATATATATATATACGCAATTTACAGCACTGAATGCATACATTTTTCAGGATATGTGGGCCACATACACTTAAAAATGTATGCATTCACTGCTGTAAGTCACTTTGGATAAAAGCGTCTGCTAGATGGCGTATATTGTGTTATTATTATTATTGTTGTTATTATTATTAATGCACAGGCGATGATCTCACCTCTTCCGGCGTGATGACGCCCGTTTCCTTGAACTTTGATTCCTGCGGCAAAAACGAAACAAAACACAACTGAACAATGCAGTCTAGACGTTTCTTTGACCAGCTGTCATCACCTACTCTGACCTGATTGGACGGTGAGCTCACCTGCTCTGACCTGATTGGACGGTGAGTTCACCTACTCTGACCTGATTGGACGGTGTGTATATTCCGGTCATTATTTCTGCACAGAACTTCTATATATAGTGGGTGTGTGTGGGAGAAGTCTTTGCAGGACCATGGTGGTCCATTTACATTTTACATTTTAAGTATTTAGCAGACGCTCTTATCCAGAGTGACTTACAAGATGTGCATTAATACATGGTAAGAACAATCATAGTTAGCGCACAAGATCAGTGCAGTAATACAGCAATAGACATCATTGCAGGCGCTGCGTATCATACCTGTAACACTGGGAAAGAAAAGGTTAGTGGGTTTTTAATGCTCCATATTGTAATATGTATCCATGTTGATGACTCAGGGCGGCAGTGTTAGCATAATGGTTAGGGAGCTGGGCTTGTAACTCAGAGGTTGCAGGTTCAATCCCCAGGTGGGGGGCACTGCTGTTGTACCCTTGAGCTAAAGGTACTTAACCTGGATTGCTTCAGTAAAATATCCAGCTGTATAAATGGATTGTGTGTAAAAGATATGTGAAACTGTGTAAGTCGCTCTGGATAAGAGCGTCTGCTAAATGCCTAAAATGTCATGTAATGACTGTCCAAAAAATATATAAATATATATTATTATTATTTATTTTTTTAATCTACTAACTTTCCCTCCCAGTGTTACAGGTATGGTACGCAGCTGCCAACAATGATGTCTATCGCTGTATTACTGCACTGATCTCTTGCACGAACTATGATTGTTCCTACCATGTATTAATGCACATCTTGTAAGTCGCTCTGGATAAGAGCGTCTGCTAAATGCCTAAAATGTAAATGGATGGCGTAGGCGCCTGTGTACTTAAGAACAACATACGTGTGTGTGTGTGTG
This sequence comes from Aldrovandia affinis, assembly GCA_029706075.1. Lineage (NCBI taxonomy): Eukaryota > Metazoa > Chordata > Actinopteri > Notacanthiformes > Halosauridae > Aldrovandia > Aldrovandia affinis. The sequence goes on along the minus strand of JAINUG010000350.1, from coordinate 204,697 downwards.
TGTGTGTGTGTGTGAGAGAGAGAGAGTGTGTGTGTGTGTGTGTGTGTGTGTGTGTGAGAGTGTGTGTGTGTGTGTGTGAGAGAGAGAGTGTAGTGTGTGTGTGAGAAGAGAGAGTGTGTATGTGTGTGTGTGTGTGTGTGTGTGTGTGTGAGAGAGTGTGTGTGTGTGTGTGTGTGTGTGAGAGAGTGTGTGTGTGTGTGTGTGTGAGAGTGTGTGTGTGTGTGTGTGAGAGAGTGTGTGTGTGTGTGTGTGTGTGTGTGAGAGAGAGAGTGTATGCGTGTGTGTGTGTGAGTGAGAGAGAGTGTGTGTATGTGTGTGTGTTTGTGTGTGAGAGAGTGTGAAAGACAGTGTGTGTGTATGTGTGTGTGTGTGTGTGAGTGTGAGAGAGAGAGAGAGTGTGTGTGTGTGTGTGTGTGTGAGAAAGAGAGAGTGTGTATGCGTGTGTGAGAAAGAGAGTGTGCATGTGTGTGTGAGTGTGTGTGTGTGTGTGTGTGTGTGAGAGAGAGTGTGTGTGTGTGAGAGATGTGTGTGTGTGTGTGTATGTGTGAGAGATGTGTGTGTGTGTGTGAGTGTGTGTGTGTATGTGAGAGAGAGTGTGTGTGTGTGTGTGTGTGTGAGAAAGAGAGAGTGTGTGTGTGTGAGTGTGTGAGTGTGTGAGAAAGTGTGTGTGTGTGTGTGTATGTGAGAGTGTGTGTGTATGCATGTGTGTGTGTGTGTGTGTGTGTGAGAGAGTGTGTGCGTGTGTGTGTGTGTAAATGCATCTTTGACTAAATCACTTCAGAGATACATCAGCTCCATCCGTTAATTAGTGTAAATCGATTATAAGAGGGGTCAAACATTCCAGTGGTAATTTCTTCAATAACGTGACACATTTCACACTCACTCGGGGCCAGGGCCGGAGTCTCTATAGTATAGAGTCTCTGTACCGACACTCTACTTGTGTTTGTATATGTTCTTATCTTGCGTGTTGTATTTTAGATTTTAGATTTTACCGAGGAGTTTTTTTAACGCGAGTTATGTTTACTTCCTGGCAACATACAAAAAAATGTTCAGGGATAGAGAAGGAGGGTATGACTTGAGGGGCAACTTTAACTTAAAACAACCTAGTGTACATACCACTCTGAAAAGCATGTGTATTTCTGTCTGTGGGGTGAAGCTGTGGAATAGTTTGCCTGAGGTAATTAAACAAAGTATAAATGTCGGAGACTTTAAAAAAAAAAGTTAAAGCACTTTATTTGTCAGAAATACAGACTGGATTGAATGACAAGAGCTAAAAATTGATATTTTGTTTGACGGGTCGATAAATGGATGTTTTAGATGTTAAATTATCTTTTGAGTGTTTGTTTGCTTTTTTTGTTCGTTTTGATCTTTTATGTTCTTAGCAACAAGGGTTTCTTTTTTTGTGTGGAAAACATTGCAACGCATAAAGGTTAGGCAATCATAACCTATTTAGTTTCAGCCTTAACCTTTTCGGCCAATCGTACAGATATGCTAAACGATGTCTCTTTGGTGTATTGTGAAACATGATCGAAATAAATAATCAAATGAAATGAATGGATGAAATTAGTAAACGTGTCACTGTTACAATGCGTTGTATACAATGTGACAAATACAACTTGACTTTGACTTGACACGAAACAAAAAAAGGCATTTGGCTCCAGTTCTTACGCAATTTGGCCCAGTTTTCTTACTTAAGTTGTTTTTTGGGGAAGTCGTCTGAATAACGTAACTGGGTTGTCAGATTTTTTACACAACCCGAGTTCAAATGCTCGGCAGAAAGATCCGACAGCATTAAAACTCATTTTTCATTTAACCTTTTATTTAGCCTCGAAGATCAGCTGAGGTGCGAACCTCATTTACAGTGACGTCGAGTACATTAAAATCATTCCAGAAACAATTACTATAAAAAATAAAAACAAATACTATAATAAATATAAGATAAAAGATACAACATAAAATTCAGATAAAACAAGTACATGCAGAAGTAAAATGATTCAGAAGTAATGCTTTAAAATGACTAAGGGGGACTAAAGAATCCAGTTTAAAAGACATTTGGAGAGAGTTCCAGGCATCAGGAGCATAAAACGAAAACGCAGATTTACCCAACTCGTTTTCGGATGAAACACCAGCCCTCCCAATCACAGCCCAGAGAAGTCTTTATCTAATAAATTAACTTACACACCGGCCTAAACCAAAAACGCAAACCCAAAAGCCCTTCGACCAAGTCTACACCACCCGTGACACCGTATAAACACAGTCCCGATACTAAAATCAGCTCTACATTCAAGTAAACATGCTAATCACGTATTCTGTAATTCTTTGAGAATATCTTGCCAGAATATCTGCAGCTGTAACGTTAGCCTGCTAACTGCAGTCGTAACGTGACGTTGGCTAGCCAAAACATTACATTACATTACATTACAGGCATTTAGCAGACGCTCTTATCCAGAGCGACTTACACAGTTTACATTTCTTTACATACAATCCATTTATACAGCTGGATATTGCAACAATGACTCGCGTCAAAATCAGAAACACAACACGAGAACATATATCAACATAGGCAGGCAGTGTGGTATAATGGTTAGGGGGGGAACTGGGCTTGTAACTCAGAGGTTGCAGGTTCAATCCCCAGGTGAGGGGACACTGCCGTTGTACCCTTGAGCTAAAGGTGCTTAATCTGAATTGCTTCAGTAAAAATATCCAGCTGTATAAATGGAGTGTAAAGAAATGTAAACTGTAAGTCGCTCTGGATAAGAGCGTCTGCTAAATGCCTGTAATGCAATGTAATGTTCTGTAAAATACAAAATCAGAAACACAACACAGCGAGATAAGAACATGTATATATGTACAGTAGCTAGCTGATGGCTAGCGGCAGTTGTTTTACCTTCAACACAGGAGTGAGAAATTCGGCCACGCCGAGAGCCGTGCCTTTCACAGAATTGATCACGTTTTGCATGTCTTCCTCCCCCTGTTTGTCTCTCTCCTATGGCCCGGGGACAAATCTGTCACACTTGGGTTCAGCTCTTGAGACAATTTCAAGGGAAACTCCAATTTTTTGCAAGGAAAGAAAAAAAACCCCCAACCTATAGGCGTGTTTACTTCCGCTAAATCACGTGACCCTGCTGTCATGTGACAGTCACTTCCGCAGTGCCCGGGAGTTGCGCGCTCTCACGCTCTCTCTCTCTTCTCTTCTCGCGATATTTTTTTTTTTCTCGAGAGCCGCTCGATATATTTTTTTTTTTTGCTTCTCTTCTCGCGATACCTTGTCGTGGTGGTGGGGAGGCTAATTGGCTAAAGCGAACTGATTCGATTTATTAAGGCTCGTGAATAGCACGTCTGTTTTGTTATTATCGAGGTTGTGTTTGTCCCCCGTGTAATGGGCCATTAGCTGGCTAGTTAAATTATGCTTATTACGATTTCTTTTACTTTGAATAAATTATGTTGCATTATCCTAGACATTTTCAAAAGACAACTTAAAACAACTTTTGATCCTGACTAATAATTGAATTGAATTGAATTGAATTGAATGTCTTTATTGTCATTAAATACCAGGCTATCAACGAAATTAAGATAGAATGTCTTTAGCTTAAATGTCAGCTTAAATGTGCAGGACAACATACAACACAGTCACGAACAGCATACAGTATACCAACAGTAGTAGAAAAATAAAAAGTAGAAAAATACCCAACAATAATAGAAGAAAAAAAAAAAATATATATATATATAATACACAAAATATAGGCTAAAATTAAATCTGCACATATTGCACTGTACATCGTACATAGATATTGCACTAGATATTGCACTGAAGTGGCTTATATTGCACAGTGGGGAGGGGAGAAGGGGGGATCAGTGCATGTTTGAGTTCAAGGTGTTTATTGTACTGGGGAAGAACAAGAGCTAGTTAAATTATGCTTATTACGATATTTGGTCATTTCTTTTACTACAACTATGAATAAATTATGGAACACATTACCCATAAATATCAGGGAAGCCAACACACTAGACATTTTCAAAAGACAACTTAAAACCTATCTTTTTACCAAAGCTTTTGATTAACTCTGACTTGCACTACTAAATTGATCTTGCACTATATATATTTTAATCTTCTCTGATTACGCATTCTGTGTAAAGCACTTTGAACTGCAATTCTTGTATGAAAGGTGCTAATAAATAAAGTCTTACTTACTTACTTACAACTATCCTGCTAATAAGTTCATTAATGACTGTGATATATTAGATCTTTCTTGTGCTAATTAAATCAAATTGGTAAATATTAAAGCTTTTTTAAGTCACTGTTTACGTTCAATTTGATTTTTATTTTTTATCACCGAATTATTTAACTCGACTGCGCATGCCCCCGACACGTACGTGCCTGACGTCACACGTTTCTCAAAAGGTGACGTAGCGTTTATTAAATCGGCCACTGCGCATGTGTCGCACGCTGGTTGGGAACTGTTTACACAACATTGGACCAGGAAGTGAATTTAAGGCGATGCGAGCCACGATGGGGCTGACCGGCCAAGGGCTCAGGTAAACCGGCACTAAGTTACACAAGTATTGTGTTTGTGTGGGGTGTTAAAATATTGTGTTGCCTTGTTTTTAGCATTTGAGACGAGTTGACACGTTCGTTTGAAGTGCATCGTTAATTAATTACAGTTTGCGTTTGGGTTATAGATAAACCAACACCACACATATGTCAGTTAAAAGAGTCCTCGTTTAGGTGGGTGGAGGGGGTCTTATCTAAGCAAATAATTTAAGAATGTGTGTTTTTAACGACAGGTTTTAAGCGTGTTTCATGTTGTGCCTGTTTTGCACCTGTTTTGTCATTTGAGTAATCTTGTAAATCACTCGGGATTAGAGCGTCTGCTAAATGCCAAACAATGTCAAAATTGTAAATGAGTTGAGTGTTGGTGTTAATACCGGTTAATACCGGTCAAAAACGGTGAACTGTAAAATTATTGCACTTTACATTGCATTACATTTTAAGCATTTAGCAGACGCTCTTGTCCAGAGCGACTTACAATACGTAAATAAATACATGGTAGGAACAATCATAGTTTGCGTGAGAGATCAGTGCAGTAATACAGCGATAGACATCGTTGTTGGCAGCTTGCATACCATACCTGTAACACTGGGAAGGAAAAGGTTAGTGTAATTATTATTATTATTATTATTTTAAATGAGGAGTAAGCAGGGATGCATATACAAGAAGTGTTGAGCAAGTAGGCAGTGGTGATGACAATAGACTAGATGTACAGAATTCAGTGGTAGTGGAGTCTGAAGAGGTGGGTTTTGAGTCTCTTGCGGAAGATGGCTATATATGCCATTTACATTACATTTCATTACAGGCATTTGGCAGACGCTCTTATCCAGAGCGACGTACAACAAAGTGTTAACCGTAGTCAAGAACAGTTTCGCTGAAAGCCACCCTAGCGGGAAGTACAGTTCCTAGGTGCTAGGAGCAACCACATAGTTAAACTAGGACCCTGTAGGTAAATCTGTAGCCGCGATTTAGAGGACGCTTTTATCCAGAGCGACTTACAGTAGTTGATGCACACATTTGTAGTCTTGTTTCAGTATATGTACGCCCGTAAAACATGATGTGTTACTTAAAGCTTTTGAGAATGGGGCGATGTAGTTAAGTATGGGCAGTTATGGTCTTCGTTCCCAGGACTTATTCATACTAACTGTCCCTCGGGTCCGTACTGAACTGGGAAAAAGGGCATTCAGGTATGCGGCTCCTTCCGCCTGGAATCAGCTACAAAACCTTCTGAACCTGCAGGAGCTGGTCTCACTGGTTGCTTTTAAAACACTTCTAAGTGATATGGAATCCAGCACATCTGGCTGCAGATGTTCTGAATGATTTTGAATGGTTCTGTGATTTGCCCTCGTTTTTTTGTTTTAATTGTCATATGTTTGTTTTTTAATTTACTTTTGTCTGTAAACCTGTCATTGTAATTGTGCTGCTGCCTATCTTGGCCAGGAAAAAATATCTATCTTGTAAAAATAGATTCTTAATCTCAATGAGACTATTCTGGGAGTTTGCATGTTCTCCCCGTGTCCGCGTGGGTTTCCTCCGGTTACTCCGGTCTCCTCCCACAGTCCAAAGACATGCACGTTAGGGGCTAATTGGAGAGTCTAAATTGCCCGTAGGTATGAGTGTGTGAGTGAATGGTGTGTGTGCCCTGCGATGGATTGGCGACCTGTCCAGGGTGTATTCCTGCCTCTCGCCCCTATGCATGCTGGGATAGGCTCCAGCCCCCCCAAGACCCTGACCAGGAATAAGTGGCTTAGACAATGAGATGAGATGAGATGAGATGAGAGACTATTCTGGTTAAATAAAGGTTAAATAAAATTAAAATAAATAAATTAGACGTTTCTTTGACCAGCTGTCATCACCACTGCTCTCATGTTTAATGCTCCATATTGTAATATGTATCTATGTTGATGACTCAGGGCTGGCAGTGTTAGCGTAATGGTTAGGGAGCTGGGCTTGTAACTCAGAGAGGATTGTGGGTAGTGTAGTCTCTCTCACACACACAGAGATGGGAATTTGTAATATGTATCTATGTTGATGACTCAGGGTGTATATTATCCAGCTGTAAATTAGCCCGTGTAAAAAAAAAAATATATATATGATATAATTTTTTTTTTTTAACAATTTTTTATAAACACAGTGCTGGACGTTCCCGAGGTGCATAATTGATTATGGCAGTGTAGTGCTACAAAAAAACCATTGTTAGTATATAACTGTGGATGTCTGTTTGTGCGTGTGAGTGCGTGTGGTTCACTGCTGCCTATCTTGGCCAGGACGCTCTGTAAAAATAGATTCTTAATCTCAATGAGACTATTCTGGTTAAATAAAGGTGAAATAAAATAAAAATCAATTAATTATTGCCTAGTTCTAACAAAAAAACATTGTTAGTATATAACTGTATATGACTGTATATAACAGTTAGTTAGTATATAACTGTTAGTATATAACTGTATATATTTGTAACTCAGAGGTTGCAGGTTCAATTCCCAGGTGGGACACTGCCGTTGTACCCTTGAAAGCTAAAGGTACTTAACCTGAATTACTTCAGTAAAAATATCCAGCTGTACAAATGGATTGTAAAGAAATGTAAACTGTGTAAGTCGCTCTGGATAAGAGCGTCTGCTAAATGCCTGTAATGTAATGTAATGAGTCTTGTTGCTGACCATGTGCATCCCTTTTTGTTCTTACCATGTATTAATGCACATCTTGTAAGTCACTCTGGATAAGAGCGTCTGCTAAATGCTTAAAATGTAAAAATGTAAATGTAACTGTGGATGTGTGTGTGTGTGTGTGTGTGTGTGTGTCTGTGTGTCTGTGTGTCTGTGTGTCTGTGCGTGTGTGTGTGTGTGTCCGTCCGTCCGTGTGTCTGTGTCTGTGTGTGTGTATCCGTGTGTGTGTCTGTGTCTGTGTGTGTGTGTGGTTCACGCAGTAAGCCTGAAGTCAAGTCGGTGAAAACGGCTCACGCGCTGCTTCTCCTCCGCTCCTCCTCCTCCGCGATGTCGGCCGACTCCCACGGCGGCTGCTGCTGCTGTTCGCGCTCCTGGCGGCGCTCCTGCTGCTCGCGCTCCTGCGCCTACACGCTCACGCTGGGCCTTGGCTTCGTCACCCTGGGAACCAGTCGCATCCTCCTCCTCAAGTTCTCGGAGAATGCGGGTAAGTGTGCGTGCCTCTTGCGTAAATTTATTTTATTTAATTTTTTTAATTTTTAATTTAACCTTTATTTAACCAGGCAAGCCATTAAGAACAAATTCTTATTTACAATGGCGGCCTGGCAAAAGGCAAAGCCTCTTGAGGGAAGGGGAAAGGGGCTAAAACTGAAGTTAAGTTTAAAGACAGCAGCACACATCCAAACATTTCCAACTACTCTACTTACAAACATGATCAGGCAAATAATAAAAGAGCAAAGAACAGCAACAGAACAAGAGTAGTATACACAGGACAAGCATTAAGACAGACATAAAAAAGACGTAAAGATCTTGGCGTCAAACCCATACATACATACGGGTTCTTCACTATTTTTGAGGTATACGGTCGTATCAGGCCGGGATAAGAGGGGACATCTAGTCCGATACGGGTTATTTTTCAAAACAGTGATTGAGTAGAGATCGATGAGTAGGAGCGCTGATCTAGGATCAGTTTAGCCTTTAGCCTCACAGTGGATATGGTTAGGATATGGACAGGGGGAAACCTGATCCTAGATCAGCACTCCTACTCTTAGAATCTTTGTACATACGGCCACCTGGTTCTTAGCCTTACACTTTACTGTATTTATTAAACTGGATATGGTAATACGCTGATTGAAATGTAATCTCTAAATGTAACCCTAACTCCCATACTGAAATGTAATGTACTGTATGAGTCTGTAACTGTCTTGGATCAATCTTTCACCTGACAAGGGACTACAGATGAACACTAGCTCTCGAGCCAACTTTTTTTGCCGATATTTTGACATTTTGATATTTGGACTCGACTCACAATTTTGATGACATCATACTTGATTCTGCAAAAATTTAAGTACTTGAGACTTGACTTAGACTTGTACGTCTATGACTTGGGACTAGACTTGAACTTGGAGCTGGATGACGAGAGAGAGAGAGACTTGTTTTGAATGTGTCTTGAGGACTTGACACCTGAAATTTGGGGACTTGGGACTTTACTTGACCTGAACACGGTGACTTGGGACTTTACTTGAGACTTAACCCTTCATTTACATTTTACATTTACAGCATTTAGCAGACGCTCTTATCCAGAGCGACTTACAAGATGTGCATACTTTTTTTAACCTTTATTTAACCAGAAAAGCCACATTGAGATTATAAATCTCTTTTTCAAGTGTGTCCTGGCCAAGACAGGCAGCAAGAAAACAATTAGTTGCAGATATACAAAACATATAACATATAACAGAATCAAAGTTTAAAAATAGAAAGAAAAAAAAAAAAAAATTGATATATTTTTAAAATAACATATGATATTTACAAGATTTATATGACTTCAAATCACCTCAATCAGAGAAGTGGCAAATGTCAGAGTCATCGGAGGATGTAGGGAGCACACAGGGACAGTTTACCTAATTAAAACATTGACATCCTGATGTGCCTACCTCTAAATCAGGGGTGTCAAACTCATTCCATCGTGGGCCGAGTGTGTGCAGGTTTTTGTTACAACCAGTGCACTACACCAGGTGATTTCACTAATTAGCTCACTTCTTCAACCAAGAAGGGAACCTAATTGAAATCACCTGGTGTAGTGCATTGGTTACAACAGAAACCTGCACACGGCCCTCGATGGAATGAGTTTGACACCCCTGCTCTAAATCCTTAAATCCGTTAGAATAGATTTAAAAGCATTTAACGAAACCAGCTCCTTGAGATTTAAGATATTCTGTAATTTATTCCAGTTGTAGGGAGCAGCGTATTTAAAAGCCTTTTTACCCAACTCGGTACGGGCAATTGGAACATTTAAAAGAATAAATCCTGAGAGCGTAGGCAGTACTTTTCAACCTTTTTCTGATGTATGTAATTGCATAAATATGAGGGAAGGAGGCCAAGAATTGCCTTATAAATAAAAATATGCCAATGATTTACTCTGCGGGTGGTCAACATTAATATTACATTACATGTTAATACATGTGTCACACGCCACGTGACACACCCTGGACGGAACAGAGTAGTCCAGACACGGAGTGGAGTTTTTCGGTCTACGGACCGGACTTTTATTTATTTGATTTTTCGTGCGTTCTCTGTTCCCCACTGGGCCGAACGACGAGCACCGGGAGCGTAAAATAATAAACACAACTAAACACGTTACCCTAATTGCCGCTAAGCTTCGGGTAACTAAATGAAAAGACCAAAACTAAATCATACAATATCGAACCGGCTCTTTCTTAGTCCGTTCGATATTTCCTTCACTTTTGGTTCACTTTGGTTCGCTTTTCTTTCCTTGTCCTTTCCTCGCTCCTCGGTCTCAAACGCCTCTCTGGTTCCAGCCACCTACTGAAGGGAACAGAGCAGTCTTAAAGCACACAGATGTAATTATTATCGACAGGACCGGGTGTGTGCGCTTACTGCTCTGCCAGTAGGCGTGGCCGCTAATCGTCTGATTAGCTGCTGAGACCGACGCCTTCCACAACATGGTAGGAGCAATCATAGTTTGTGCAAGAGATCAGTGCAGTAATACAGCGATAGACATCGTTGCAGGCAGCTGCACACCATACCTGTCCTTCATGACTTGGGACTTTACTTGAAACCTGAAGGTTAAGACTTGAGACTTACTTATGACTTGCACAACAGTGATGTCCCTTTTAAATAAATCAAATGTAAAAAAATAACTTAACGCCGTTCAATCGCAAGTTAGTTTAGTTCCTGGTAGCCCCGATTCCTTACTCTGTTCCTCTATTCTTTTTTAAAATCATTTTATTTCCCCCTGTTTTGGTAGCCAATTACCTGTGTGTTCAAACCCCATTGACTCCGGTTCTTTTTACAGATGCTTTAATGATGAACTTCAACGTGCATGTCAGAATGGAAGCTAGCATTGAATCAAGCTAGCACCATCTAGCACCATCGCACCACCGCAACACCATAGAACTACAATACAGACAAACAAAATAAACATGAAACGTACATTTGACTTGCTAATGTTATACAAATGGTATGAAAATGAAAGAAAAGATACAATACGAACCACTTTGGCCTGCTTGTAGATCAATGGGGGGGGGTTGACTTCTAAAAATCTTTATAACTTTGCCGCTATATATACAACGAGCACAATGTCGGCCATTACATGCATTCCTCTGACTAATAAAAAAGACGAAGATGCAAGAGATAGATGAAACCGGAAACTACTTAATCACATTATGAAAAGACAATTAGAAAAATACGAGTGAGACCTCTAGTGGTCAGTGACTGCAGTTACACCCCTTACCCCTTATAGTTCGCTGCCATAGTCCTGTGACCGGCAGTGACAAGGGCGTAGCGCTGCCTCCTCCGAGACAACACTCGTCGTGCCGTCGACTGTAACTCCTGCACCCCAGAACCACTCCTGTGCGCAGCGAACTGTGTGTGTCGGCTTCCCTCCCCCTCCCTGGGGTGGACAGCCAATCACCCCGCGATGGCACTCCAGGCCAGAGCCGACTGTGGCGGGACGGGGAATCGAATCCCCGGTCTCCGTGGCCAGCGTCGAACGTTGTAACCACTGGACCACTGGGCAGGTAGTGTGGTATAATGGTTAGGGAACTGGGCTTGTAACGTTAAGGTTGTAGGTTCAATCCCCAGGTTGGGGGGGGCACTGCCGTTGTACCCTTGGGCTAAAGATACTTAACCTGAATTGCTTCAGTTAAATATCCAGCTGTATAAATGGATTGTGTGTAAAGAAATGCAAACTGTGTAAGTCGCTCTGGATAAGAGCGTCCTGCTAAATGCCTGTAATGTAATGTAATGTAATGGACCATGCTGAGGCCTCCATTCCTCTGTTCTGAGTCAAGCAGTGCTGTCCACAATTAACCCGTGTAAAAATAAAAATAAAAATTTAAAAATTATTTTTAAAAATGTTTTTTTTTTAAAAAAACTTTTTTAAAAGTTTTTTTTAAAACACAGTGCTGGACGTTCTCGAGGGTGCATAATTGATTATGGGAGAGCTGGGGAAAAAGAAGAAGAAGAAGAAGAGTTGACCCTATAAACGTGTTTCTCTGTTCTCTGTCTCTGCAGAAAACCAGTACGACTACCTCCCCGCCTCGGTGAACCTGTTTGCAGAGGCCCTCAAGCTGGCGTTCTGTCTGGTCATGTCTGTGAGGGTCATGATCCAGGGTAAGTACACGATGATGACATCACAAATAGTGTAGTCTCTCACACATACACAGCCAGAGGATTGTGGGTAGTGTAGTCTTCGCATAATGTAATGTAATGTAATAGTGTAGTCTCTCACACACACACACACACACAGAGGATTGTGGGTAGTGTAGTCTTCGCATAATGTAATGTAATAGTGTAGTCTCTCACACACACACAGAGGATTGTGGGTAGTGTAGTTTCACACACAGAGAGGATTGTAGTAGTGTAGTCTCACACACACAGGATTGTGGGTAGTGTAGTCTTCGCATAATGTAATGTAATGTAATAGTGTAGTCTCTCACACACACACAGAGGATTGTGGGTAGTGTAGTTTCACACACAGAGAGGATTGTAGTAGTGTAGTCTCACACACAGACAGAGGATTGTGGGTAGTGTAGTCTTCGCATAATGTAATGTAATGTAATGTAATAGTGTAGTCTCTCTCTCACACACACAGAGGATTGTCGGTAGTGTAGTCTTCGCATAATGTAATGTAATGTAATGTAATAGTGTAGTCTCTCACACACACACACAGAGGATTGTGGGTACTGTAGTCATAATGTAATGTAATGTAATGTGGGGCCCACTGCCCAAAAACCCACTGCTGTGTCAACTAACATTTTAAGGTTCCCATCGTATCAATTTAATGTTGATATCCAGAAATAATATCCATGGTCCTGCTGCTTTTACAGTAATGTAATGTAATAGTGTAGTCTCTCACACACACACACAGAGGATTGTGGGTAGTGTAGTCTTAGCATAATGTAATGTAATAGTGTAGTCTCTCTCACACACACAGAGGATTGTGGGTAGTGTAGTCTTCGCATAATGTAATGTAATGTAATAGTGTAGTCTCTCACACACAGAGAGGATTGTGGGTAGTGTAGTCTTAGCATAATGTAATGTAATAGTGTAGTCTCTCACACACACACAGAGGATTGTGGGTAGTGTAGTCTTCGCATAATGTAATGTAATGTAATAGTGTAGTCTCTCTCACACACACACAGAGGTGACATTACATGATTGTGGCAGGCAGTGTAGCGTAATGGTTAGGGGAGCTGGGCTTGTAACTCAGAGGTTGCTGGTTCGATTCCCAGGTGGGGGGCACTGCCGTTGTACCCCTTGAGCTAAAGGTACTTAACCTGAATTTGCTTCAGTTAAAAAAATATCCAGCTGTATAAATGGATTGTATGTAAACTGTGTAAGTCGCTCTGGATAAGAGCGTCTGCTAAATGCCTAAAATGTCAATGAATTTGACACGTGGTCGAGGTGTGGTCGAGCTGTGGTTGAGCTGTGGTCAAGTTGCGGTTCTAGCAGTCTGACAATATTAGCTAGCTGGCTAGCAAACTGCAAATATTGTTAGCTAGCTAACATTAGCAAGCTGCAAATAGCTTGTTAGCTACCTAACATTACCAAGCTGCAAATAGCTTGTTAGCTACCTAACATTAGCAAGCTGCAAATAACTTGTTAGCTACCTAACATTAGCAAGCTGCAAATAGCTTGTTAGCTCACCAGTACAGCTTGTCTTCTATACAGATTCATGAGCACACTTCACTCGTCCAAGCTAGCTAGCAAAACCTAGCTCTGGTTGAGCTCTGGTTGAGCTGTGTGTTATATAAATCCAGTTGTCATTCGTTCGCTCATCAATCAATTAATCAATCTTTATTTCTGTATAGCGCCGTTTACAAACAGGTTGTCACACAGCGCTTCACAGTTGGCATTTTCCAGAGGGAATAAAAAAAAAACAGAAAACCATTGGAGCCAATGTGGGAGAGTGGAAAATTATTCTGTGGTCGAGTTGCGGTTGTAATCAGTTTTATTGTGTTTCCCCCTGTGTTCTAACCTCCCGTCTCTCTCCAGAGGGCCGCGGGTGCAGAGCCTGGGCCTCCTGTGGCTCCTGGTCCGCCGTCTTCGGCCTCGTGAAGTGGTCCGTTCCGGCTTTTCTCTACTTCCTGGACAACCTGATCATCTTCTACGTGCTCAGCTACCTGCAGCCTGTGAGATTTACCATGGCAACTATATACGCCATTTAGCAGACGCTTTTATCTGTGAGCTCAGTCTGTGAGATTACCATGGCAACTAATGCGCTCTCTCTCTTTCTTTCTTTCTTTCTCTCTCTCTCTCTCTCTCTCTCTCTCTCTCTCTCTCTCTCTCTCTCTCTCTCTCCCTCTCTCTCTCTCTCTCTCTCTCTCTCTCTCTCTCTCTCCCTCTCTTTCTCTCTCTCTCTCTCTCTCTCTCTCTCTCCCTCTCTCTCTCTCTCTCTCTCTCTCTCTCTCTCTCTCTCTCTCTCTCTCTCTCTCTCTCTCTCTCTCTCTCTCTCTCTCTCTCTCTCTCCCTCTCTCTCTGTCTCTCTGTCTGTCTCTCCCTCTCTCTCTCTCTCTGTCTCTCCCTCTGTCTCTCTCTGTCTCTGTCTCTCTCTCCCATTTAGAGAAATGTAAACTGTGTAAGTTGCTCTGGATAAGAGCGTCCTGCTAAATGCCTGTGATGTAATGTAATGTAATGTAACTCACCTCAAACCAGCACCAATAGCCATAGTGCGCCAGTACAAACTCACCACACATCAGATACACAGTCGAGAGGCCAGGAGGGAGGGAATGAATCAATTACAGTATCATTTCTCAGTATCTTCTACACTTCTGTCATAGTGAGCCTCTGCAATTCAGAAAATGTGCAATATCTGGAAGTCAACGGGTTTTCCACTATTTTAGATCAGCACTCCTACTCATTACATTACATTACATTACATTACAGGCATTTGAGTAGAGATTGATGAGTAGGAGTGCTGATCAAGGATCAGTTTAGCCTTTTAGCCTCATAGTGGATATGGTTAGGATATGGACAGGGGGAAACCTGATCCTAGATCAGCACTCCTACTCATTACATTAAAGGCATTTGGCAGACGCTCTTATCCAGAGCGACGTAAGTGTTACAAAGTGTTAACCGTAGTCAAGTATTACTGCACAGATCTTGTGCGCTAACTATGATTGTTCCTACCGTGTATTAATGCACATCTTGTAAGTCGCTCTGGATAAGAGCGTCTGCTAAATGCTTAAAATGTAAATGTGATGTATGAATGCATGCATTTCTCAGTATATGTGGCCCCCCCAGAGTGGGACTCGAACCCACAACCTCAGCGTTGCTCATTCCTCTCTCCTTGTTTAATATCAGGCCATGGCTGTGCTGTTCTCCAATTTCGGGATTCTGACCACTGCCATACTGTTCCGACTTGTGCTGAAGTGAGTATTCAACATATTACACTGTAATATATTATAATATACAGAACCAGTCAAGTTTTAGAACAACCCCATTTTCCAGTTTTGACCTAAATTTAAGCAGTTCAAGTCCAAACCTTTTTCCAAAAACCTTTTCCAAATAAATTTATTTATTTATTTTTTATTTAAATTTAAATTTTTTAAACCTCTGGCAGTTTACGGCTTACCTTTGTACCATTTCAGGTTATCCACTGGACTTAAACTGCGTACATTTCAGTAAAAACTGTAAAATGGGGCTGTTCTAAAACATTTGACCTGTAGTGTATAATATATTATACTGTGATAATCCAGTAAAAGGATTACTATTATATATTATATTCTTTTTTTTTGGGGACGGGTTATAGTTCACTGATGTAGTGGTGTGCCCCTACATTAAGTTAATATTAACTTACTTAGTTAGTTAGTTAATTAATTACCAGTGATGGACTGATCAAACTTAAAGTCGCGTATGTGTCAAAGGCTTGTCGTCTTGCCTGTGCTGAAGTGAGTATTCAATATATTAAACTATAATATATTATAATCAGGTGGTTATAGTATTATAATACATATGTTATAGTTTAATATATCACAGTATAATATATTATATATTCCAATAATTATATACATTATATACAGTAGTCAGGGGTGCACATAAGTGGTACGCCAGTACGCATTCGCGTCCTCAAACGTTAATCGCGTACCAAGCAAGACGACAAACCTTTGAAACATACGCGACCTTAAGTTTGATCACTGGTAAGTTAATTAACTTACTTAGTTAGTTAGTTAGTTAATTAACTTACCAGTGATGGACTGATCAAACTGGACTGTCAAAAGTTTGTCGTCTTGCTTGGTACGTTTGATTAACGTTTGAGGATGCGAATGCGTACTGGCGTACCACTTATGTGCACCCCTGAATATAATATATAATAATGAATATATATAATAATATATATAATGTGTAATGTATATAATATAATAATTGGAATATATTATATATGATGCTGTGATAAGTCGCAGTGGGCAGCGTCAAACGTTGTAACCTGGAGGCCGAGTATTTAATATATTAAACTATAATATATGATAATATACACTACCAGTCCAAAGTTTTAGAACAACCCCATTTTCTAGTTTTTACTTAAATTTAAGCAGTTCAAGTCCAAACCTCTGGCAGTTTACTGCTTACCTTTATACCATTTCAGGTTATCCACTGGACTTAAACTGCTTACATTTCAGTAAAAACTGTAAAATGGGGGTGTTCTAAAACATTTGACCATTAGTGTATAATATATTATACTGTGACAAGTCCAGTAAAATAAATTACTCTTATATATTATATTATGGTTCTCGGATGTAGTGTTTAGTTTAGTTTAGTTTAGTTTATTCGACATATCAATTTAAAATACATGTCAGTGCAAGTCATGCATCAAAACAATGTCCAGGATAGCACAAAAAGTCATGGACTTATTTCCGTTGTGGTCCTTGGTCTTGACATATTCATACGTACAACACTAAAAACAGGTAAAAACACATAACACATACAGTGAAGTACTTATTTCACACAATCAAATGCAAATCAATTTATATATTTTATATAATGTGATTTTCTGGATTTTGTTTTTGATATTTTGTCTCTCACTGTTAAAATAAACCTACCATTAAAATTATAGACCGTTTATTTATTTGTCAGTGGGCAAACTTACAAAATCGGCAAGGGATCAAATACTTATTTCCTTCACTGTAAATACATAAATACCTAAAACTACATAATATATCATTCCTAAAGTGTGGCGTGTAACGTTTGAGGACGCGAATGCGTACTGGCATACCACTTATGTGCACCCCTGAATATAATATATAATAATGAATATATATATTAAGTCCAGTAAAATAATTACTCTTATATATTATATTATGGTTCTCTGATGTAGTGGCATGTTTCCCCCTGTAGGAGGCGCCTGTCCTGGGTTCAGTGGGCGTCTCTGCTCATCCTCTTCCTCTCCATCGTTTCCCTGACGACGGGCGACGCTGGAGGAGGGAGCCAGCATCACATTGTCGCCGCGGCGACCAACGGCGTTCACCTCGCCCAGCTGTCTGCTGCCCCCGGTGGTGGGGAGGGCCCCCACCCGTCCAACAGCTGCCTGCTGGAGGAGGGGGGGGGGTGGGGGGGGGGCCGCGGGGCCGGCTGGAGAACGGGTCCATGTGGAGGGAGGGCGAGGTGAGTGTGTGTGTGTGTGTGTGTGTGTGTGTGTGTGAGAGTGTGAGAGAGAGTGTGTGTGTGTGTGTGTGTGTATATCTATATGTATGTGTGTGTATGAGATATATATATATAAGAGTCTCAGCTCAGTGTATATATATATATATATATATATGTATGTGTGTGTGTGTATATAAGTGTCTCAGCTCAGTGTATATATATATATATGTAGTGTGTATGTATATATATAAGTATATATATGTCTCAGCTCAGTGTGTATATATATATATATATGTATGTGTGTGTGTATGTGTGTGTATGTATATATATGTGAATGTGTGTGTATGTATATATATGTATATATGTAAGTATATATATGTCTCAGCTCAGTGTGTATATATATATATATATATGTAAGTATATATATGTATGTGTGTATGTGTGTATATGTATATATGTAAGTATATATGTGTATGTGTGTGTATATATATGTAGTGTGTAAGTATATATATATATATGTATGTGTCTCAGGTCGGGACGTCCTGGCCCCACACCCTAAACGGCCTGGGCCTGGGCCACGCCCTCCTCCTGCTCCAGTGCTTCATCTCGTCCCTCGCCAACATCTACAACGAGAAGATCCTGAAAGAGGACGTCGTCCACGCGGACGACCAATCGGGGAGCGGAGGAGGCAGCGGAGGAGAGAGCATCTTCGTCCAGAACAGCAAGCTCTACGCGTTCGGCCTGCTGTTCAACGGCCTCTCGCTCTGCGTGCACGCCCCGTCCCGCGCCCGGGTGGTCCGCTGCGGACTCCTCTACGGGCACAGCGGATACTCCGCCGCGCTGGCCTGCGTCACGGCCGCCCTCGGCCTATCGGTGGCCTTCATACTCAAGTTCCGGGACAACATGTTCCACGTGCTGACGGGCCAGCTGACCACCGTTCTGGTCGGAGTGATGTCGATGGTCCTGTTCCGCGGGGATGGTGGGGACGGCGGAGGGTTTCGCCCGTCGCTCGACTTCCTGCTCCGGGCGCCCTGCGTGCCGCTCGCCATCTTCGTGTACAGCGCCGGCAGAGCGTCGACGCCCGACGACGGAGGTGGAGCCGACGGTGACCGGTGGTGACCGTGGCGACCAGGGAGGAAGGAGGAGGAGGAGGAGGGAGGGGGGAAGATGATGAGGATCCTCAACGGGGGAGAGACGGCCGGGAGGAGGAGGAGCAGAGGGGTGAGAGAGGGAGGGAGGGGGGAGAGAGAGAGAGAGAGAGGGAGGGGAGAGGAGGGAGAGGAGGGAGGGGAGGAGGGAGGGAGAGAGAAGAGGGGGAGAGGGAGGGAGGGAGGGAGGGAGGGAGAGAGGAGGAGATCTTGGGAGCTGAGAGATTTCCTCTTTTAATGTAATTTCAGGGAGGGATGTTTGCTATATTATTCCATGTTGAGCCCTTTTTTTTAATGTAATTTCACATGATATTGAACAGAGGCTGTTTGCTTTATTATCAGGTACATCTTTTTGCTCTGTAAGAAACACAGCCCACTCCTACGCAGTCCTGGAGTGGTCAAATTACTTTTTTTTCCCAATTTCAAGAACACGTTTACCAAATCGAGCACACAAAATGCTATTTCGTTAACTCGTTTGGCTGTATATTGTGCGTTGATATTAAATATTTACAGAGTAGTTTCTCCCAAAGTACTCTCTCCTCTGCTCAAAGTTTTCCCGGGGTCAGCCGATTGGTCTACGCTCCAATGATGTAGATCAGGTGACCAGATACTCTGTTTTCATTGGATAGTGTAGGTGTGAAGTTGCCTGAACAGATGGAGGATTAAAACTTCCTTTTTTTTTAAATTAACATTTTACATTTGTAAAAAAATAGCTCCTAACCATTATAACCCTGCGCCTGCAGTGTGCCTCTCAAATGCAAAAGATAAATTTCTTCCCTTGTGTGTAACATGTGTAGCATGGCAGTAAATACATATATGAATGAAGGTGGAACCCGCACACTGTGTGTAGAAAAGGGAATATCCCAAAGCGAGCGAAGGCTCGATGTTTAATTCAGAGAGAGAGAGAGAGAGAGAGAGACAGAGACAGAGACAGAGACAGAGACAGAGACAGAGACAGAGGGAGACAGAGACAGAGACAGAGACAGAGACAGGGATGGAGAGAGAGGGAGAGGGAGAGGGAGAGGGAGAGGGGGAGAGAGAGAGAGAGAGAGAGAGAGAGCGAGAGGGATGGAGAGAGAGTAGAATCTAAGCCTGTGTCTTCGTTCGTTTTTGTCTCAGGACGGAGAGGAGATGGAGAGGCTGACGAAGGGCGACTCGGACAGCCAATCAGAGGAAGAGTCTCTCTAACCCCGCCCCCCCTCCTCTGTGGGACCAGCGAATCAGAGGAGGAGTAGTCTCTCTAACCCCGCCTCCTCCCCTCTGCGAATCAGGGAGTCCAGCGAACCCCCCTCAGAGGGAGGAGAAGAGGAGTCTCTCTAACCCTGCCCCCTCCTCTGTGGGACCAGCCAATCACACCAGAGCTTTTTATCAGTGTGCATCGAGTCTGAGCTGGTCTCCTGAGAACATAGACTACAGACTGTGTGGTGTTCCCCGTGCTCCTGTGTACCTGTGGAAACACTAGGCCTTGTCTTTTCCTGTGTCGACAGGATGGAAATTACAAAATGCAAGGTTTTTAAATTTTTCTTTAATGTTTGTTTCTACTTTCCCATTTTTTTTTTGTATTACTTTTTTTTTTTTTTTTTTTTTTGAATTAAATTATTTTTGTTTTTTGAGTTTTTTTCTCTGTTTTTCTCCCAATTTAGTGGCCAATTCAACCCTCCCCTCCCAACACAAACTCATTTATTTTGATTCCCTTTCTCCTTCCTCATCATCTTCTCCCTCTCCTCTCTCTCTGTCTCACCCCCTCTCTCTCTCTCTCTCTCCCTCTCTCTCCCTCCCCATTTTAAATGTTGGGGGTTTTTCTTGGTTTTTTCTGCCGCCTCCACCACCTTACGTGCTTCCCAGCGTACCGGTTTGGATGTGTTCTGTAAATTGAGCTGCACTCATAAATGATCAATTCAGTGCGTTTGCTGTAAGCTGGGCTTACTACGGAAGCGAAGATAAAAAAGTGCATTTAATCTGGAGTATTATTATTAACATTGTAATAAAAAATAGTAAGAATTCGTTTCTGATTTTATCCCATCTTTCTCCCAACCTAGTGGCCAATTACACCCTCTATCTTTCATATTAACAGCCAATCACAGCTAACAGCTCATTCTAGAGCCCCTCTCAGCCAATCACAGGTAACAGCTAATTCTGGAGCCCCGTCTCAGCCAATCACAGGTAACGGCTCATTCTGGAGCCCCGTCTCAGCCAATCACAGCTCATTCTGGAGCCCCTCTCAGCCAATCACAGCTCATTCTGGAGCCCCTCTCAGCCAATCACAGCTCATTCTGGAGCCTGTCCAGGGACAAATCAAGCTCACTTCTAGTACCACTTATCCCTAACCCTATACATTTTGTTTCTGATTTGATCCCAATTTAGTAGCCAATTACACCCTCTCTATCTTTCATATCAATCCTCTCTCCCTCTCTTTTCCTGTTCCTCTCCCTCCCTCTCTCTCTCTCTCTTTCTCTAGTTTTTTCAGATTACTGCTGTTTTTTAGTAGCCAATTTCACCCTCTCTCTTTTTCATGTCAATCCCTTCCCTCTTATTGTGAGTTTGCTGCTGTAGCCCTGAGTGACCGGCAGTGACAAAGGCCTCCTCCGAGCCGGCACTCGCCAAGCCTGTCTGGTTCACACAGAGCCACTCCTATACGCAGCGACCTCATATCGGCTTCCTCCCCCTCCCCTGGGGCGGACAGCTCAATCGCCACCCCCTAGTGTCACTCCCGGCCAGAGCCGACTCTGGCGCGGCCGGTGGAATCGAACCCTGGTCGCAGTGGCCAGCGTTGAACGTTGTAACCACCAGACCACCCAGGAGACCTTAAGATTGTAATTTTATCAGGATTCCAGATTCAGATGAGCGTTATTCTGGAGGCCATCTTCTGGTAAAAATGCTTCTTTTTTAATTTATTTTTAATTTTTAATTGACAGGAAATGTAATGGAGAGAAGTCATATCGCTGAATAAACGTAAAATGACACTGGAAATGATTTGCCTTTCAGTAATTCATTTAAGGAAACGTCTTCAACATTTTTCAACTTCCAACATCTCTTGCGCGAACTATGATTGTTCCTACCGTGTATTAACGCACATCTTGCAAGTCGCTCTGGATAGGAGCGTCTTGTAAATGCTTAGAATTTACATTTTTCCATTTTAGGCATTTAGCAGACGCTCTTATCCAGAGCGACTTACAGTTTCTTAACATACAATCTATTTATACAGCTGGATATTTTACTGAAGCAATTCAGGTTAAGTACCTTCAGCTCAAGGAGTACAACAGCAGTGGCCCCATCTGGGAATTGATCCTGCAACCTCTGAGTTACAAGTCCAGTTCCCTAACCATTACACTACATGCCGCCCTTGCCATAAATGCCATAAATTTAAAATATAAGTGAGAAATACAGTGTTAAACATTTAAACAGTGGTGATGACAGTTAGTTGATGTACTATTGGTAATGGTACTGTAAACTAATTCGGCAGGAAACATTTCCATCACCTAATTTTCATGACTTCAACTTAGCATAACATAACATAACATAAGGGGAAGACGAGAACAGGCCATTCAGCCCAACACTGCTCGTCCATTCCTACCACTAATCTGCTCACAATGCTTAGTTTACCCAAAGGCTAGAGTGTCTAACACTGGATCGAGCCTGGCCTTGAATACCCCTAGTGTCTCAGCCTCCACTACATGTCCAGGCAGGCTATTCCACGCATTGATCACTCTCTGTGTGAAAAAATATTTCCTAGTGTCCGTGTGAAATTTACCCTTTGTCAGTTTCCATTTATGCCCCCTCGTTCTGCTAACCGAACTCAACTTGAATAATTTCCCGAAATTCACTTTGTCAATTCCTTTAATAAATTTAAAAGCCTCAATCAAATCTCCCCTAAGTCTTCTTTTACTAAGCTTGAACAGTCCAAGCATCTCTAACCTTTCCTGGAAGGTGATTGGTTATTAGCTAGTTTAATATTGGATTGTGTGTGGTCTGGAAGGTGATTGGTTATGCCTGAGCTAGTTTAATATTGGATTGTTGGGTAGTGTAGTCTCTCACACACACACAGAGAGGATTGTAGTAGTGTAGTCTCTCACACACAGGATTGTGGGTAGTGTAGTCTCTCACACACACAGAGAGAGGAGGCAGTGTTAGCATAATTGGTTAAGGAACTGGATTGTGGGTAGTGTAGTCTCACACACACACAGAGAGAGGATTGTGGTAGTGTAGTCTCTCACACACAGGGATTGTGGGTAGTGTGTGGGTAGTCTCTCACACACACAGAGAGACAGGCAGTGTTAGTGTGGTCTCTCAACACAGGATTGTGGGTAGTGTAGTCTCTCACACACACACAGAGAGGATTGTAGTAGTGTAGTCTCTCACACTCACAGGATTGTGGGTAGTGTAGTCTCTCAGTTGTAGTAGTGTAGTCTCTCACACACAGGATTGTGGGTAGTGTAGTCTTTTATGCCTGGAATCAGTCTGGTTGCCCTGAGAACGTACTTCTTTGCTCTCAGTCTTCCACCTCTGTTTTCTGCCATTAACACACCTCCTGTCTCTGGGAATACCCATTGATCTGGCTTGTTTCAGGCCTTTAGAAGAAGAAAAAAAGCACAGGTTCCCATCTAGAGATAACTTAAACTGTATTTGGCTTTTTATTTTTGTAAAAAAAAAAAAAAGTTGAAGGCAATTCTAATATAAATGCATGTCTAAACCAACAAGGAAAAACACTGAACCTTAGTTTCATCGGCCTGATTCACTGGCACTGTTTGAGTAAAGCATCAAAGCATAGGCAGGCAGTGTTATAATGGCTGGGCTTGAACGTTCAGGTTCAATCCCCAGGTGGGACACTGCTGTTGTACCCTTGAGCTAAAGGTACTTAACCTGAATTGCTTCAGTAAAATATCCAGCTGTATAAATGGATTGTATTGTAAAGAAATGTAAACTGTGTACTCTGGATAAGAGCGTCCGCTAAATGCCTGTAATGTAATGCATCGATCACTGTTCCACTGTGTATTAACTCCAAAAGTCCTGATTGTACCTCATCTTTAGATATACCAATTTCTTAACTCTACTTATTTTATTAACTTAATATACGCCATTTAGCAGACGCTTTTATCCAAGCGACTTACAGTAGTGAATGCATACATTTTCAGTATATGTGGCCCCAATGGGGATTGAACCCACAACCTAAGCGTTGCCAACGCTGTGCTCTAGCAACTGAGCCACAGAGAACCACAACTTTGAATGAACTTTGAATTCATATCTGGTCATCAGCCCCGATCAGGGACAGGGGGCGTTGTCTGTCCACCCCAGGGGGAGGGAGGAGGGGGAAGGGTGAGCCGGCTCGGGTCCGCCGTGAAGCACGTAAGGGAGTCTCCAGAACGTGGGTGGGGGCGAATTCTGTCTCAAAGGAAGCGGAGTTCACTGCGTTCGTAGAATTAATTAGCTTGCCTCGTAGAGACGAGCGGCGGACTCGTGTGGGGGGGTAAATCAAAATAAATAAAGGGTGTAATTGGCTACAAAAAAATGGGAGAAAAATGTGGAAAAAATCTGAAACAATTTAAAAAAAAACGAATTAAAAAAATTGATATGAAAACAGTGCTTTTTTTGTTTGTGTTGTTTGTAAAAGCCACCTGATAAAAGATATTTGGATTATAAACTTTACCTTCTTTACCTCTACATGGCAGTTGGGATGGCTTGAAGTATTTTATTTATTTATTTTAACCTTTATTTAACCAGGAAAAAAGCCCATTGAGATACAATCTCTTTTTCAAGGGAGACCTAGCCAAGAAAGGCAGCAGAACAGCATTTAAGAGTTACGTTGACACACATATGACAATACAATACATTAAAACATCTTCCAAGACACCTATATATATATACTTAAAGAATCCAGCCTATGGGAAACATCTACACTCCTCCTTAAGGACATCTGCAACCAGGGTCTTGAACTCCCTAAGTCACAGGTGTCAAACTCATTCCATCGAGGGCCGAGTGTATGCAGGTTTTTGTTGCAACCAATGCACTACACCAGGTGATTTCACTAATTAGCTCACTTCTTCAACTAAGGAGGGAACCTAATTGACATCACCTGGTGTAATGCATTGGTTACAACAGAAACCTGCACACACTCGGCCCTCGATGGAATGAGTTTGACCCCTGCCCTAAGTGGTACCAGCACCTCTAACTGGGAAACATCTACACTCCTCCCATAGGCTGGATTCTTTAAGTTAGGGTTAAGTTAGAGACCAGACCAGGTTTGTCTCAATGGCACTCGACTCAAAAGACAGCAGGCAAGATGGCTGGTCTTGAGGGTGTAAAATGGCCTCTTCTTGCGATCAAACATTCCTGTGTTCTCCTTCTTTGAGTGCGATAAAGTCGTTGACATGATTGCTGATATTGACATTGCTGTATGTTTGGGCCGTAATGTGGGCCTGCAATGTGTGCTTTAGTCCCACAGGGGGCGCTGTGACACAGGGAATGTGGAATGCAAAAAAAAAAAAATCTATTCCGATTTTTTCCAGTTTTTCTCCCAATTTAGTAGCCAATTTTACCCTCTATTTCGATTCGCCCCCTCCCCCCACACAATCTCTACAGGGGGCAAGCTAATTCCCCCCCCGACACCGGCGATGATCCGCCTCCTTCAAGACGGAACTCGCCCCCCTACTTTCTAGAGACACCCTTCTCGCTCCTCAGCGAGTTTGTGCCAGGCTCTCCCCCCCCCCCTCCCCCTCCCTCTGGGGCGGACAGTCAATCGCCGCCCCCCGATTGGGGCTGACGACCAGGGCCAGACTGGCACAGTCGGGTTTTGAACCACGGCTGTGATAGGCAGCTCGCACTCGCTAATCGACCGCTACGCCACCCAAGGCCCCTAAAATGCTTTTTAAACTCCCTGACTTTTGAAAGCTGACCGTGTGGTCATAGAGAATATGCAGTAGAGGGCCTTCTGATGGACCTTCAACTATAATATGAGGGAAGGGTGATAGACTATAATATTTCTGCACAATCATGGTCAATCATGTAAATACAAACATCTCAGCCTTCGACAGACATGATTGGCTACTGATATTTTTTTATAGATATATACACTGTGTCCACGTGCATTTCATCCGGTAAGCAACAATACCACATACATTTACATTGCTCCCATTACATCTAAGAACATGAGAATACATCTCTATCTACCTCTCTATCTACCTCTCTCTCTCTCTCTATCGCTACCTCCTCTCTCTCTCTCTCTCTCTGTTTATCTCTCTCTCTGTTTATCTCTCTCTGTCTCTCTCTGTCCCTTCTCTCTCTCTCTGTCCCTCTCTATCTAACTCTCTCTCTCTCTCTCTCTGTTTATCTCTATCTCTGTTTATCTCTCTCTCTGTTCTCTCTCTCTCTGTTTTCTCTCTCTCCTCTCTCTCTCTCTGTCCCTCTCTCTCTCTCTCTCTCTGTTTATCTCTCTCTCTGTCCCTCTCTATCTCTCTCTCTCTCTCTCTGTTTATCTCTCTCTCTGTCCCCCTCTCTCTCTCTCTCTGTTCTCTCTCCCCCTCTCTCTCTCTCTCTCTTCTCTCTCTATCTCTGTCCCTCTCTCTCTGTCCCTCTCTCTCTCTCTCTCTTCTCTCTCTCTCTGTCCCACTCTCTCTCTCTCTCTCTCTCTCTCTCTCTCTCTCCTCCAGGCACTCTCTCTCTCCCTCCTCCCCTTTCTCTCTCCCTCCCTCTCCCTCTCCCTCTCCCTCTCCCTCTCCCTCTCACCCTCCCTCTCCCTCTCCCTTTCACTCTCTCCCTCCCTCTCTCTCTCTCTCTCTCCTCAGGCACTCCGTTTCAGTCCAAAGACATGCACGTTAGGCTAATTGGAGAGTCTAAATTGCCCGTAGGTATGAGTGTGTGAGTGAATGGTGTATGTAGTGCCCTGCGATGGATTGGCGACCTGTCCAGGGTGTATTCCTGCCTCTCACCCCAATGCATGCTGGGATAGACTCCCTCCGCGACCCTGACCAGGAATAAGCGGCTTAGATAATTAATTAATTAATTAATATATATGCACACATTCTGTCTGATTCAGACACTTGGAGAGGACAGTACAGTGAAAACAATTCAAATACTGATTTACTAATAAATAATAATACATTTACTAATAAATCGATATTTGGTGATAAATTGAGAGCTTTATTTATCATTGGCACAATTTGTATATAAATAAGAGCAACAACGTTGAGCAAGATACAACCTGAAATATAATATAATATATTTTTTTTAGTTGAAGTTTGTGAATCCAACAGTGTCATAAAAGCTGGCTGCGATTCCCGGAGACAACCAATAAATAAAAATATGTAGCATTTAAAAAACAAAAATTATCTACACACACGCACATCTTTCTCCCCGACAGAGACATCCATAAATGTGAAAATTACATATCTTCAGATTGTAACTGAAATGGAAAAAAGTGTGGCCCATTCAAAATAATTTGATTGCTGGGGGTTAATATTTAGAAAAAGGAGTTGAGGGAAGAGAGGAGGACGAGGGAGAAAGAGAGGAGGAGGGAGAGGGAGAGAGAGGAGGGACGAGAGAGAGAGAGGAGGAGGAAGGGAGAGAGAGGAGGAGGAGGAGGAGAGTCTAAATAAATAGAGGGTTGAATTGGCCACTAAATTGGTAGAAAAGCAAAAAACTAATCAAAACTGGGGGGGATTATATCTGACACTTTGACCCTGTCACATTCACCAAAAGAAAATATACACAAACCTCCCCCTCCCCTCTACGGGGTCAAGGTTCATCCTGGTATCCGGGTCTTAAGTCCTCCCTCCTCCCCCTCCCCTCTCCCTCCCTCCCTCCCTCCTCCCTCCTCCTCCTCCTCCCCTCCTCCCCCCCTCCCTCTCTCTCATCAGTACCCGTAACCCTGGTGATGATAATATCCATCCTGGTATCCGTGGTGATAGCCGTATCCGTACTCGTCCTCCGGGCAGCGCATGCCTAGCGAGTGCTGTATCGCCATCTCCTGGCGGCGCAGCTGCATGGAGTCCAACAGGTCGTAAACGATCGCCATCGACCACATGGGGGAGGGGTACCAGGACTTCACGTTCCCGTCCTTCCCCACCAGGAGCATGCAGAAGTACTCCGGGCTAACCTGGAAATAGTTCCTGAGATCCTTCACCAGGGAAACAGACACGCCTTCACGCTCCACGGTGGCGCTGCCTGTAGGGAGGGGGGGAGGGGAGGGGGGGGGGGGAGAGGAGAGGGGAGGGAGGGGGAGAGGGGGAGGGAGAGGGAGAGGGAGAGGAAGAGGGAGGGGGAGGGAGGGGGAGGGGAGGGGTGGAGGGGAGAGGGAGGGGGAGAGAGGGGGAGGGGGAGAGAGGGAGAGGGAGGGAGGGAGGGAGGGAGAGGGAGAGAGAGTTTTAGGGCGGGTGTGTGTTGAGGGGGATCGAAATTACCTCTCCCGTCACGGTGATGGCGAAAGAGCGCATAACTCAACTGGGCTGGCAGTGTAGTGTATAAAGCTGGGCTTGTAACTCAGAGGTTGCAGGTTCAATCCCCAGATGGGGGCACTGTGCACCCCTGAGCTAAAGGTACTTAACCTGAATTGCTTCGGTAAAAATATCCAGCTGTATAAATGGATTGTATGTAAAGAAATGTGAAACTGTGTAAGTCGCTCTGGATAAGAGCGTCTGCTAAATGCCTCATATCGCATTCAGCTCATATCGGCTTCCCTCCCCCTTCCCTGGGGCGGACAGTCAAACGCTCCCCAATGTGATAATAATAGAGCCTGTCTATTATTATAAAAGATCATATGGCCATGGTTTATGAGAAGGACCTATGGCTATCTAGCTAGCTATTTTTGTCACTTTTAAAGTACTATGAAGACCGCTACATAAGAGTTTTCACGGCCCAGGGTGCATATAAATACACTCCATGATTACAATGCAGCGCAGTTATTAAATGTGTCCACAGGAGGGAGACAAATGCATGCTTTCTGGTTTTGGGGAGCGAATGTCTGGCTAAAATGTTCGTTTCCACGTTGTTTTAAAATACTTTCTCGCCAGTTTGGGAAGATCATATGGCCATGGTTTGTGAGAAGGGACCTATGGCTATCTAGCTAGCTATTTGTGTCACTTTTAAAGTAATATGAAGACCGCTAGATGGTCGTTTGGACACCTCGAGGTCTAGGGTGAAAACCATACTTACGCCAAAATGTCCGTTTTTAGCGATGTTTTTAAATACTTTTTGGAGGACCATGTTGTGATGGTTTATGAGAAGGGTCCTATGGCTATCTAGCTAGCTATTTTGTCACTTTTAAAGCACCAGGAGATCGCTACATAAGAGTTTTCACGGCCCAGGGTGCATATAAATACACTCCATGATTACAATGCAGTGCAGTTATTAAATGTGTCCACAGGAGGGAGACAAATGCACGCTTTCTGGTTTTGGAGAGCGAATGTCTGGCTAAAATGTTCGTTTCCACGTTGTTTTAAAATACTTTCTCGCCAGTTTGGGAAGATCATATGGCCATGGTTTATGAGAAGGGACCTGTGGCTATCTAGCTAGCTATTTTTGTCACTTTTAAAAGCACCAGGGAGACCGCTACATAAGAGTTTTCACGGCCCAGGGTGCATATAAATACACTGCATGATTACAATGCAGTGCAGTTATTGAATTTGTCCACAGGAGGGAGCCAAATGCATGCTTTCAGATTTTGGGGAGCGAATGTCTGGCTAAAATGTTCGTTTCCACGTTGTTTTAAAATACTTTCTCGCCGTTTTGGAAGATCATATGGCCATGGTTTATGAGAAGGGACCTATGGCTATCTAGCTAGCTATTTTTGTCACTTTTAAAGTACTATGAAGACCGCTACATAAGAGTTTTCACGGCCCAGGGTGCATATAAATACACTCCATGATTACAATGCAGTGCAGTTATTAAATGTGTCCACAGGAGGGAGACAAATGCATGCTTTCTGGTTTTGGGGAGCGAATGTTTGGCTAAAATGTTCGTTTCACGTTGTTTTAAAATACTTTCTCGTCAGTTTGGGAAGATCATATGGCCATGGTTTATGAGAAGGGACCTGTGGCTATCTAGCTAGCTATTTTTGTCACTTTTAAAGCACCAGGGAGACCGCTACCTAAGAGTTTTCACGGCCCAGGGTGCATATAAATACACTCCATGATTACAATGCGGCGCAGTTATTAAATGTGTCCACAGGAGGGAGACAAATGCATGCTTTCTGGTTTTGGAGAGCGAATGTCTGGCTAAAATGTTCGTTTCCACGTTGTTTTAAAAT
>JAINUG010000350.1:162500-170000 GCA_029706075.1 Aldrovandia affinis | reverse complement strand
ACATTATTTAACACTTAAAACACTTAAATAAATATTATTATTTTGTAGAATTATTATTATTATTATTATATTATTTTATTATATTTTATTTTAAAAAACGAATTAAAAAAGAATAATAATAATAATTAAAAAATAAAAAATAAATAAAAAATAACTCAATTTCAGTGAAAAAAAGAATTGTAAAAAAAATGTTTAAAAATGTAACAAAACAAAATTAACTAAAAAATTATATTAATTACAAAAATTAAAAATTAAAAGAAAAAATGTAATAATAATATAATATATGACAGCAACAGCAGAATAAGCTGTGTGACAGTTAGGTAAAGGTTTTTAAGATGAACTCACCCAGGTTGCAGGCTTGGCTGGTCAGGAGCGTAGAGCTGTTGCTGATAGGCCCATTCCTCATCGTTGGGGGAGGAGATTATGAACAGCCTTCGTCTCCAACGGAACCTGAGGATCACACCACCAATCAGCCAATCAGAAAGAGCCAGCACACCACCACCAGCACAGTCCAATCACAGAACCTGAGATCATACCACCAGCCACCACAGAACACCACCAGCCAAGCCAATCACAGAACCTGAGATCATACCACCAGCACAGCAATCACAGAACCAATCAGGAAGAACCTGAGATCCAGCACACAGCCAATCACAGAACCAGATCATACCACCAGCACAATCCAATCAGGAAGAGCCAGAACACCACCACCAGCACAGCCAATCACAGAACCTGAGATCACACCACCACCACCACAGTCCAATCAGAAAGAGCCAGCACAACACCACCAGCACAGCCAATCACAGTTTTCCCTCCACAAATGAATCCACAGACAACACTAATGAGCAGGGCTCTTACACAGATACTGAGCCTGTAGTTAAAAAAGGCAGGCAGTGTGGTATAATGGTTAGGGGGAGCTGGGCTTGTAACTCAGAGGTTGCAGGTTCAATTCCCAGGTGGGGGCACTGCTGTTGTACCCTTTGAGCTAAAGGTACTTAACCTGAATTGCTTCAGTAAAATATCCAGCTGTATAAATGGATTGTATGTAAAGAAATGTAAACTGTGTAAGTCGCTCTGGATAAGAGCGTCTGGTAAATGCCTGTAATGTAATCCCAGAGAAGGATTAAGCCCTACGGAAGTTTGATTTGTAAATTGGAAACAAAACGCCTGTGTCAAATTCATTGCTTTCTTCCTTCACATGCAGGCAATTTATGATGGCCCTTGTGCTTGCTGTATTGTGAGTTGTAGGGCATCGACATTTCTTAAATAATTTGTTTATTGGCCACTGGCCACTCCGATTGGCGGCGATTGGCTGTCCGCCCCAGGGGGGAGGAGGGGAGGGGGAGAGCGACAGGATGCCCCACCCACGCAGAGGAGGAGACACAATTCGAGATGTGATTGTTATTTTATTTACCCAAAGCCGACACCTCGACCATTGTCACCGCACTAAATGGCATCCTGATCCGCTGTAACATTTTTGCCGAGTATGTGCCGGGACAGGCATACGATGGCGCCGAAAGTGCACGGAGTTGCGCAACATTTAAACGGAGCAATCCTGCAGCCATATACAGTACTGTGCAAAAGTTTTAGGCAGGTGTGAAAAAATTCAAATTAAAGCCATTTATCTGAGCAGTAAGCGTTTATTTGGTCGAAAAAACACCGTAGAACACTGAAGTAAACACAAAGAAACATTAGTACAAAGAAAAGTAACAAAAACTTATTGTGTTTTAAAACTCTGAACACCACAGCTTGAACACCACAGCTTGAACACCACATCTTGAAAATCCTGTTAGGTGGGCTATTGCTCACTGAGAATTGCCTTGTTGATGCAAAACTATGATTTTATGCCTGTCAGACTAAACAAAATACATGGAATGGAGAGGAGAGGCTTGGGAATCAAACCTGTGTTCTTCTAGCCATCTCAGAAGATATCAATAACTTTTTGAAAAACACAATAAATTCTTGTTACTTTATGTTGTATTAATGTTTATTTGGACGTATCGTGTTATATAGTGTTTTTCCAAGCAAATAAACACTTACTGCCCAGATAAATAGCTTTAAATAATTTTCTCAGGTGGCCTAAGACTTTTGCACAGTACTGTATGTGCATTGCTTGCGCATTGTTTGAATTTATGTTTGCAGGACACTGGGGAAAAAATGCAATTGGCCATTAGGGATGCGTTGGATTTAGTGCAGGAAGTGACACGTCCAGTGAAGCAATCTCCCAAAACAAAACCACAAGTTCCAAGTCAATCATAACCTACTGGCGCTCTCTCGTCACGATGCGATGGACACTGCGAACGGCTGCAGTGAGGTCGATCATAGACAATTAGGCTGTTCTTTTGTTTTGGCAATAAAGAATATTCTATATTCTATATTCTATGTTCTATGTTCTATATTCTATATTCTGTATTCTATATTCTATGTTCTATATTCTATGTTCTATATTCTATATTCTATGTTCTATTTTCTCTATTCTGTTCCATGCCACATTTACACACCAAATCTTTCTCTGTCGTTCTTGGGAGAGTGACAATCCCAGCAGCCTTTGCTCTCTGAACGACTCGTCTCCCTGAGCCAGCCGATTGGCTCACGCCTTTGCCCTCTGAACGAATCGTCTCCCTGAGCCAAGCCGATTGGCTCAGCCTTTGCCCTCTGAACGAATCGTCTCCCTGAGCCAAGCCGATTGGCTCAGCCTTTGCCCTCTGAATGACTCATCTCCCGGAGCCAGCCGATTGGTTCAGCCTTTGCTCTCTGAATGACTCATCTCCCTGAGCCATCCGATTGGCTCAGCCTTTGCTCT
This sequence comes from Aldrovandia affinis, assembly GCA_029706075.1. Taxonomy (NCBI): domain Eukaryota; kingdom Metazoa; phylum Chordata; class Actinopteri; order Notacanthiformes; family Halosauridae; genus Aldrovandia; species Aldrovandia affinis. The sequence goes on along the minus strand of JAINUG010000350.1, from coordinate 167,197 downwards.
CTGAACGACTCGTCTCCCTGAGCCAAGCCGATTGGCTCACGCCTTTGCTCTCTGAACGACTCGTCTCCCTGAGCCATCTGATTTGTTCACGCTGTACATTCTCCATATTGTAGACAGCTGGGGTTAAAAAAAATGTGGGAACAGGCCAATTGTAAATGTGTGTCTAAATATAAATCGTGGGATGAGGGGTTGATTTGGGAGCAGGGGGAATTTGGGGACGTGTGATGTGCAGTCAGCACATTTCTACATTAACATTATAGGCATTTAGCAGACGCTCTTATCCAGAGCGACTTACACAGTTTACATTTCTTTACATACAATCCATTTATACAGCTGGATATTTTTACTGAAGTTGGCTGGCAGTGTGGTGTAATGGTTAGGGAACTGGGCTTGTAACTCAGAGGTTGCTGGTTCAGTCCCCAGGTGGGGCACTGCCGTTGTACCCTTGAGCTAAAGGTACTTTAAATATCCAGCTGTATAAATGGATTGTGTGTTAAAGAAATGTAAACTGTGTAAGTCGCTCTGGATAAGAGCGTCTGCTAAATGCCTAAAATTTAATGTAATTCAGGTTAAGTACCTTTAGCTCAAGGGGTACAACAGCAGTGCCCCCACCTGGGGACTGAACCAGCAACCTCTGAGTTACAAGCCCAGTTCCTAACCATTACACTACACTGCCATTTCTCATATGTGCCAGGTGCTGGAGTCTGTTATAATCAGGAGGTGACGGAAGCAGAATATATAAGAGCAGGTGTATAATATGTGACATTTAGCAGACGCTTTTATCCAAAGTGACTTACAGTAGTGAATGGGTACATTTGATCACTACTGTATATGTGGTCCCAGTGGGAATCGAACCCGTTGTCAACGCCGTGCTCTACCTACTGAGCCACACAGAACCACTCTCTACCTACTGAGCCACACAGAGCCACGCTCTACCTACTGAGACGCACAGAACCACGCTCTACCTACTGAGCCGCACAGAACCACGCTCTACCTACTGAGACGCACAGAACCACGCTCTACCTACTGAGCCGCACAGAACCACGCTCTACCTACTGAGACACACAGAACCACACTCTACCTACTGAGCCACACAGAACCAAGCTCTACCTACTGAGCCACACAGAACCACGCTCTACCTACTGAGCCACACAGAACCACGCTCTACCTACTGAGACACACAGAACCACACTCTACCCACTGAGCCACACAGAGCCACGCTCTACCTACTGAGACACACAGAACCACTGAAGGTGGAACCCGCACACTGTGTGTAGAAAAGGGAATATCCCAAACGAGGCGAAGGCTCGATGTTTAATTCGAAGTCTTTTAATCGACAAGAGACTAGACCAGGGGTCGGCAACCCATAACACTCAAAGAGCCATTTGGACCCGGTTTCACGGAAAAGAAAACACTGGGAGCCGCACCATTTTCTGTCGACGGGGGCAAATGAATCGGTCACAGCGAAAAAAGCTGCGACCAGTTCATTTATTTCGTGGACCGGGGTAACGCGAAAATAAATCTTCCGCCCCTCGGATTTTCTGTCAACAGGGGCCCATGCGCCAAATTTTGCGCCCGATTCAATTGGATACTTTTTCCCAAGCCACGCGGAGCCGCAACATAAGGCTGAAAGAGCCGCATGCGGCTCGGAGCCGCAGGTTGCCGACCCCTGGACTAGACAGACGTTTCGGTCAAATGACCATCATCAGTGTGGGTTGCGGTCGCCTCTGGTCACCTGGACACAGAACAACGCTCTACCTACCCTCTTTCTCTCTTTTCCCTCCCTCTTCTCTCTGTCTCTCTCTCCCTCTCCCTCCCTCTCCTTCTTTCCTCTCCCCTCTCTCCATCTCTCTCTCTCTCTTTCTCTCTCTCCTTCTTTCCCTCTCCCCCTCTCTCTCCATCTCTCTCTCTCTCTTTCTCTCTCTCTCTCTCCTTCTTTCCCTCTCCCACTCTCTCTCCATCCCTCTCTCTCTCTCTCTCTCCCCCTCTCTCTCCATCCCTCTCTCTCTGTCTCTCTCCCCTCCCTCTCTCACCTGGAGAGGAAGTTCTCCAGTGATCGATTATCTGTCTTATCGTGAAGGCGGCTGAGACACCATTCTGGCTCAAACAGGGGAGAAGCGTGGAGGAGGCAGGCTCGGGCACCATTCCGGCTCAAACGGTCGCCTCTGGTCACCTGGAGAGGAAGTTATCCCTCCCTCTCTCTCCCTCTCTCTCTCTCTCTCTCCCTCCCTCTCCCTCCCTCTCTCTCTCTCTCCCTCCCTCTCCCTCCCTCTCTCTCTCTCTCCTCTGTCTCTCTCTCCCTTCTCTCTCTCTCTGTCTCTCTCCCCCCCTCTCCCCCTCCCTCTCCCTCCCCCTCCTCCCTCCCCTCCCCCTCTCCCTCCCTCCCCCTCTCCCTCTCCCTCCCTCTCTCTCCCTCTCCCTCCCTCCCTCCCTCTCCCTCTCTCCCTCTCTCTCTCCCTCCCCTCCCCCTCTCTCTCCCTCTCTCTCCCCTCTCCCCCTCTCTCCCTCTCTCTCCCCCTCTCCCTCCCTCTCCCTCTCTCTCTGCCTCTCTCTCTCCCCTCCCTCTCTCTCACCTGGAGAGGAAGTTCTCCAGCGATCGGGGTCGGTCCTCCTTCTCGCACACCAGCCCGCTCTTCTTCTGTTGCTCCAGCTCTCGGAGGCGGGAGGAAGCGTGTCCACGTAGTCCAGCACAGCCTTCAGCGCGATGGGCACCTCGTACGATTGCTGCCACACAAAAACACACAGGATTGTGGGTAGTGTAGTCTCTCACACGCACAGAGAGGATTGTGGGTAGTGTAGTCTCTCTCACACACACAGAGAGGATTTTAGTAGTGTAGTCTCTCACACACACAGAGAGAATTGTGGGTAGTGTAGTCTCTCACACACACAGAGAGAATTGTGGGTAGTGTAGTCTCACACACACACAGAGAGGATTGTGGGTAGTGTAGTCACACACACACACACAGAGGATTGTAGTAGTGTAGTCTCTCACACACACAGAGGGGATTGTGGGTAGTGTAGTCTCTCACACAGAGAGGATTGTGGGTTGTGTAGTCTCTCACACAGAGAGGATTGTAGTAGTGTAGTCTCTCACACAGAGAGGATTGTAGTAGTGTAGTCTCTCACACACAGAGAGAGGATTGTGGGTAGTGTAGTCTCTCACACAGAGAGGATTGTGGGTAGTGTAGTCTCTCTCACACACACAGAGAGGATTGTGGGTAGTGTAGTCTCTCACACGCACAGAGAGGATTGTGGGTAGTGTAGTCTCTCTCACACACACAGAGAGGATTGTGGGTAGTGTAGTCTCTCACACACACAGAGAGGATTGTAGTAGTGTAGTCTCTCACACACACACAGAGAGGATTGTAGTAGTGTAGTCTCTCACACACACAGAGAGGATTGTAGTAGTGTAGTCTCTCACACACAGAGAGGATTGTGGGTAGTGTAGTCACACACACACAGAGAGGATTGTAGTAGTGTAGTCTCTCACACACACAGAGAAGATTGTAGTAGTGTAGTCTCACACACACACAGAGAGGATTGTGGGTAGTGTAGTCTCTCACACACACAGAGAGGATTGTGGGTAGTGTAGTCACACACACAGAGAGGATTGTGGGTAGTGTAGTCTCTCACATGCACAGAGAGGATTGTAGTAGTGTAGTCTCTCACACTCTCAGAGAGGATTGTGGGTAGTGTAGTCACACACACACACAGAGAGGATTGTGGGTAGTGTAGTCTCTCACACGCACAGAGAGGCAGGCAGTGTAGTGTAATGGTTAGGGAACTGGGCTTGTAACTCAGAGGTTGTAGTGCAGTGTAGGATTGTGGGTAGTGTAGTCTCTCACACGCACAGAGAGGCAGGCAGTGTAGTGTAATGCATTGTGGGTAATAACACACACACAGGATTGTGGGTAGTGTAGTCTCTCACATGCACAGAGAGGCAGGCAGTGTAGTGTAATGGTTAAGGAGCTGGGCTTGTAACGTAGTTGTGAGGGCAAGTGTCTCCCCGACCTGGGAATCAAACCTGCAACCTCTCAGTTACAAGCCCAGCTCCCTAACCATTACACTACACTGCCACCCCTAACTGTGTTCTAATCTAGATTGAGATCTAGTTTAGGTGTCCATTTTTACCAAAGGGTTCGCAATCAGGGTTTCATCGCCGGCACAATGCTTCACAACTTCAGGCCGGTGTGTAGTGTAATGTGTAATGGTTAGGGGAACTGGGCTTGTAACTCAGAGGTTGCTGGTTCAATCCCCAGGTGGGGGGCACTGCCGTTGTACCCTTGAGCTAAAGGTACTTAAACCTGAATTGCTTCAGTAAAAATATCCAGCTGTGTAAATGGATTGTAAAGAAATGTAAACTGTGTAAGTCGCTCTGGATAAGAGCGTCTGCTAAATGCCTACAAATGTAAAAGCTGTGGACCGCGATACCCACAATGCATCATGCCTGTAATGTAACGTAACGCACACAGTGAACGGCACAAGATGGAGTCATTTCCTTTTGGACTATGTGTTTTTGTGCGATACCTTTTTTTTACACTTTGTTTAATTTTGTTGCAGATTTTTCCCACGTGTGTGTGTGTGTGTGTGTGTGTGTGTGTGTGTGTGTGTGTGTGTGTGAAAATGTTTAGACAGTGTGTGTGTGTATGTGTGTGTGTGTGTGAGTGTGTGTGTGTCTCTGTGAGTGTGTGTGAGTG
>JAINUG010000350.1:145000-160000 GCA_029706075.1 Aldrovandia affinis | reverse complement strand
TGCCTAAAATTTAAATGTTTCTCTCTCCCTCTCTCTCTCCCTCCCCTCCCCTCTCTCTCTCCCTCTCTCTCCCTCCCTCTCTCTCTCTCTCCCTCTCTCTCCCTCCCTCTCTCCCCCTCTCCCCCTCTCCCCCTCTCCCTCTCCTCTCCCTCCCCCTCCCCCTCTCCCTCCCTCTCTCCCCCTCCCCCTCTCCCTCTCCCTCTCTCCCCCTCCCCCCCCCTCCCCCTCTCCCTCTCTCTCTCTCCCCCTCTCCTCTCCCTCCTCTCCCTCCCCCTCCCTCTCCCTCTCCCTCTCCCTCTCCCTCCCTCTCCCTTTCTCTCTCTCTAAAATGTAAATGTTAGTATGTCTGGGCTGGAGGGTGTGGGAGGGGTACACGTGGATGAATGAGGGTCCCTCTCTTTTGGGGTTTTGTTTTGGGCATCCTGCCCAACTCCCTCTGAATAGGGCCCACTTTGTTCTGGTTCTAAAATGGCCGCCCTGCCTCAGGCCCTCGATGAGGTCATCGTCTGGAAGCCTGTTGCCATGGCTTCCATGAAGAAGGTAAGAAGGTAGCCAGGGGAGTGTGTGGAAGTCTGTCAGGGCCACAGGGGATTTGGATTTTTCTCCCATTTCCTTTTCTGCCGCTCGTAGTTTGAGTCGGTCGGCCCGAATGGAGTCAGATAGCCCGGGGTGGGGGGTCGGAGACGAGCAGGTTTATGGCTCTATGGCTCAGTTGGTAGAGCGTGGTTCTGTGTGGCTCAGTAGGTAGAGCGTGGTTCTGTGTGGCTCAGTAGGTAGAGCGTGGTTCTGTGTGGCTCAGTAGGTAGAGCGTGGTTTTGTGTGTCTCAGTAGGTAGAGCATGGTTCTGTGTGGCTCAGTAAGTAGAGCATGGTTTTGTGTGGCTCAGTAGGTAGAGCGTGGTTCTGTGTGTCTCAGTAGGTAGAGCGTGGTTCTGTGTGGCTCAGTAGGTAGAGTGTGGTTCTGTGTGGCTCAGTAGGTAGAGCGTGGTTCTGTGTGTCTCAGTAGGTAGAGCATGGTTCTGTGTGGCTCAGTAGGTAGAGCGTGGTTCTGTGTGTCTCAGTAGGTAGAGCGTGATTCTGTGCTGCTCAGTAGGTAGAGCGTGGTTCTGTGTGGCTCAGTAGGTAGAGCGTGGTTCTGTGTGTCTCAGTAGGTAGAGCATGGTTCTGTGTGGCTCAGTAGGTAGAGTGTGGTTCTGTGTGTCTCAGTAGGTAGAGTGTGGTTCTGTGTGGCTCAGTAGGTAGAGCGTGGTTCTGTGTGTCTCAGTAGGTAGAGCGTGGTTCTGTGTGGCTCAGTAGGTAGAGCGTGGTTTTGTGTGGCTCAGTGGGTAGAGTGTGGTTCTGTGTGTCTCAGTAGGTAGAGTGTGGTTCTGTGTGGCTCAGTAGGTGGAGTGTGGTTCTGTGTGTCTCAGTAGGTAGAGTGTGGTTCTGTGTGTCTCAGTAGGTAGAGTGTGGTTCTGTGTGGCTCAGTAGGTAGAGTGTGGTTCTGTGTGGCTCAGTTGGTAGAGTGTGGTTCTGTGTGGCTCAGTAGGTAGAGCGTGGTTCTGTGTGGCTCAGTAGGTAGAGCGTGGTTCTGTGTGGCTCAGTAAGTAGAGCGTGGTTCTGTGTGGCTCAGTAGGTATAGCGTGGTTCTGTGTGGCTCAGTAGGTAGAGCGTGGTTCTGTGTGGCTCAGTAGGTAGAGTGTGGTTCTGTGTGGCTCAGTAGGTAGAGTGTGGTTCTGTGTGTCTCAGTAGGTAGAGTGTGGTTCTGTGTGTCTCAGTAGGTAGAGTGTGGTTGTGTGTGTCTCAGTAGGTAGAGTGTGGTTCTGTATGGCTCAGTAGGTAGAGCGTGGTTCTGTGTGGCTCAGTAGGTAGAGTGTGGTTCTGTGTGTCTCAGTAGGTAGAGTGTGGTTGTGTGTGTCTCAGTAGGTAAAGCGTGGTTCTCTGTGGCTCAGTTGGTAGAGCGTGGCTTTGGCAATGCTTAGGTTGTGGGTTCAATCCCCACTGGGACCACATATACTGAAAATGTATGCGTTCACTACCGTAAGTCGCTTTGGATAAAAGCGTCTGCTAAATGGCATATATTATTATTATAGTGCATAGAGGACAGAGTGAGTCAAAGGAGGAGGAGAGAGAGGACAGTAGGGTGGATGAGGCTTCCTCAGCAGGTGTTTGAGAGAAGGCATCAGTAGGGGGAAGGGAGGATAGGACAGTAGCTGACAGGGCAGCGGGGGAGAGAAGCGGAGGTTGCGATGGACAGAGACAATTTTTTGACATGTAGAAGTCTGGGCCGGATTTCACTGCGGTTTGTGTTTGTGTGAGTGTGTGAGTGTGTGTGAGAGAGTATGTGTGTGAGTGTCTCTGTCTCTGTGTGTGTGAGTGTGTGTGAGTGTGTGTCTCTGTGTGTGAGTGTGTGAGAGAGAGTGAGAGAGTGTGTGTGTGAGTGTCTCTGTCTCTGTGTGTGTGTGTGTGTGTGTGTGTGTGTGTGTGTGTGTGTGTGTGAGTGTGTGTCTCTGTGTGTGAGTGTGTGTGAGTGTGTGTGATAGAGTGACAGCGCTCACCGAGCTGATAGTGGTCCACCTTCATGGTGCTGTTGGTTGCCGTGCCACAGACGGTGACAATGGAGATCTTCCTCAGCGCCATCTCACACACCTGTTCCAAATACTCGTCTCTCTGCTGCACGTACGCGGTGCTGTCCTCCCACATACAGCTGATCACCTGGGAGAGAGAGAGACCGGAGGGAGTGTGATGCATCGTGGGGATCGCGGTCCACAGCTTTTACACTTGTAGGCATTTCAGCAGACCAGGAACCAGGAGGTTAGGAGGGAGTGTGATGCATTGTGGGGATCGCGGTCCACAGCTTTTACATTTGTAGGCATTTCAGCACACCAGGAACCAGGAGGTTAGGAGGGAGTGTGATGCATTGTGGGTATCGCGGTCCACAGCTTTTACATTTGTTGGCATTTTAGCAGACGCTCTCTTATCCAGAGCGACTTACACAGTTTCACATTTCTTTAACATACAGCTGGATATTTTTACTAAAGCAATTCAGGTTAAGTGCCTTTAGCTCAAGGGTAACTGTGTGATGCATTGTGGGTAACGCGGTCCACAGCTTTTATATTTGTAGACATTTTAGCAGACGCTCTGATCACCGGCGGCACGGTGGTGCAGTGGATAGCACTGTCGCCTCACAGCAAGAAGGTCTCGGGTTCGACCCAGGCCGGGGCCTTTCTGTGTGGAGTTTGCATGTTCTCCCGTGTCCGCGTGGGTTTCCTCCGGGTACTCCGGTTTCCTCCCACAGTCCAAAGACATGCACGTTAGGCTAATTCAGTGTTTCTCAAATAGTGGGGCGCGCCCTGGGGCGCGGTGCGATGCCAGGGGGGCGCGTGACCAGAGGCGTAGCGTGGGGGTGCAAGAGGGGCGCAAATTGAAGAAAACGTAAAAAAACAACCTTTTAGCACCGTGGACCGGTTCCGAGGGCGCGTGGCTCCCCGGTCCGCGAAATACCTAAACTGGTCTCAGCTTTTTCCGCGTAGCACCCCCGTCCGCGAAATACCTAAACTGGTCTCAGCTTTTCACAGAGCACTTTCGGTCCGCGAAATACCTAAACTGGTCTCAGCTTTTTCGCGTAGCACCCCAGTCCGCGAAATAAACGAACTGGTCTCAGCTTTTTCCGCATACCACCCCCCCGGTCCGCGAAATACATAAACAGTTCTCAGCTTTTTCGCAGCTTTTCCCGGTCCGCGAAATAATTTCTTCTTCCTATGGGGGCGAATAGAAAATAATTGAGAAGCACTGGGCTAATTGAGAGTCTAAATTACCCATAGGTATGAGTGTGTGAGTGAATGGTGTGTGTGCCCTGCGATGGATTGGCGACCTGTCCAGGGTGTATTCCTGCCTCTCGCCTGGAACGCATGCTGGGATAGGCTCCAGCACCCCCCCCGCGACCCTGACCAGGAATAAGCGGCTTAGACAATGGATGGATGGATGGATGGCTCTGATCACCTGGGAGAGACCGGAGGTTAGGAGGAGGAGGTTAGGAGGGAGGAGGTTAGGAGGGGAGGAGGAGGAGGGAGGAGGTTAGGAGGGAGGAGGAGGGAGGAGAGAGGAGGTTAGGAGGAGGAGGAGGAGGGAGGAGGTTAGGAGGGAGGAGGAGGGAGGAGAGAGGAGGTTAGGAGGGAGGAGGAGGGAGGAGACAGGAGGGAGGAGGGGAGGAGGGAGGAGACAGGAAGGGAGGAGGGAGGAGGGAGGGAGGAGGGAGGAGGGAGGGAGGAGGGAGGAGCCAGGTAGGCTGGCAGTGTAGTGTAATGGTTAAGGAGCTGGGCTTGTAACTAAGAGGTCGCAGGTTCAATTCCCCAGGTGGGGCACTGCCGTTGTACCCTTAAGCTAAAGGGACGTAACCTGAATTGCTTCAGTTAAAAAAATATCCAGCTGTATAAATGGTTCTGTGTGTGTCAGTAGGTAGAGCGTGGTTCTGTGTGGCTCAGTAGGTAGAGCGTGGTTCTGTGTGTCTCAGTAGGTAGAGTGTGGTTCTGTGTGTCTCAGTAGGTAGAGTGTGGTTCTGTGTGGCTCAGTAGGTAGAGCGTGGTTCTGTGTGTCTCAGTAGGTAGAGCGTGGTTCTGTGTGGCTCAGTAGGTAGAGCGTGGTTCTGTGTGGCTCAGTAGGTAGAGCGTGGTTCTGTGTGGCTCAGTAGGTAGATCACGGCGTTGACAACGGGTTCGATTCCCACTGGGACCACATATAATACAATTTTAAAATGTGATAAAATGTTTGCATTCACTACTGTAAGTCACTTTGGATAAAAGCGTCTCCTAAATGTCATATATTATACACCTGCTGTTATATATTCTGTTTCCGTCACCTCCTGATTATAACAGGACTCCAGCACCTGGCATATATGAGAAATGGCAGTGTAGTGTAATGGTTAGGGAGGTGGACTTGTAACTCAGAGGTTGCAGGTTCAATTCCCAGGTGGGGGACACTGCCGTTGTACCCTTAAGAATATAAGAACATAAGAATACATAATGATGAGAACGGGCCGTTCGGCCCATCTAGGCTCATCATGTCCTAATCTAAAGAGTATCTAGTACTACATCTAGCCTGGACTTGAATAGCCCAAGCGTTTCTGCCTCTACTACCCGACCTGGCAAGCTGTTCCAGGCATTGACAACTCTCTGTGTAAAGATACCTTAATACTTAAGGTACTTAACCTGAATTGCTTCAGTTAAAAAATATCCAGCTGTATAAATGGATTGTATGTAATGAAATGTAAAACTGTGTAAGTCGCTCTGGATAAGAGTGTCCGCTAAATGCCTAAAATGTCAAATGTAAATGTAATCTGTCAACTACCTGGGCTGTACACTAGATGGCGATGTAGGGGGTGCAGGGATGGCCCTGAAAGTGGTAGGGAAGGTGAACACCAGAAAGAAGTTCCTGGCTAGAAAAGGCCTTGTTTCTGGACTAATGTTTTGAATGTCTAAAACGTGTGGCATCCAGCTTAACACAAGGCCACTTTGATTATGCCAGTACATCCTGGTTCTGTGGTTTGACCAAGATATGGAAGAAAAAAGTTAGTCGGAGTGGTATTGGGTGATCACATCGGGAGGAACCAGTTCTTGGAGCTTCACTGGTTCCCTGTAGAGGCCAGAGCGACGCTGTTGAAGCTCAGTTTGGTTCACAGAATCATGAACGGTGGAGCCATTTTTACATTTACGTTTACATTTTAGGCATTTAGCGGACGCTTTTCTCCAGAGCGACTTACACAGTTCTTTACACACAATCCATTTAAACAGCTGGATATTTTTTAACTGAAGCAATTCAGGGTAAGTACCTTTGTGCTCAAGGGGTACAACAGCAGTGGCCCCCACCTGGGAATTGAACCTGCAACCAGCCCAGCTCCCCCCTAACCATTACACTACACTGCCGCCACACCAGCAATCACAAATTTAGATCAGGCATTGTTGGGGGTTCAGCGCATAGTGGCAGTGTGTGTGGTATAATGGTTAGGGAGCTGGGTTTGTAACCCTGGGTTTGTAACACCACACTCTCGCCTGATTGGTCGGCTGAACAGTACACTCTCGTTTCCAATGATCTCTCCCTCCCTCCCTCCCTCCCTCCCTCCCTCTCTCTCTCTCTCTCTCTCTCTCTCTCTCTCCCTCCCTCTCTCCCTCTCTCTCTCTCTCTCCCTCCCTCTCCCCTCTCTCTCTCTCTCTCCCTCCCTCTCTCCCTCTCGCTCTCTCGCTCTCTGTCTCTCTCTCTGTCTCTCTCTCCCTCTCTATCTCTCTCCTTCCCTCTCTCTCTCTCATGAACAATGATCACAACTCTCTCTCTCTCCTGCCCTCTCTCTCTCTTTCCCTCTCACTCTCTCTCTCTCTCCCTCTCTCTCTCTCTCATGAACACACACTCTCCCAGCTCCCCTAACCATTATGCCACCCTACCCCCGCCCTGTATGTTAACACCACGCTCTCTCGCCTCATTGGTCGGCTGAAACACCACACTCTCGTCCTCATTGGTCCGAGTTACGAGCCCAGCTTCCCTAACCGTTACGCCACACTGCCCCGGCCCTGTATGTTAAAAGTGGTGTCACGCCGGAATGTGTCCGTTTTGCCAATTTGTGTTCGGGTGATGTAATCGGGTGATGTAATCGGAATTTTGGACTGTAGTTGCTATGCCAACATGACGAGCTCGCATTCCTGAGTGAGGAAACCCAGAAGAATGTGTCCGGGTGATGTCATTTAGCTACGAATAAGCTGTACAGCTAAATTAGCTGCCTTGCTACAAACATAATATATGAAATATAATATATAATTATATTATAATTATATAGCCAGCTAACTACGAAGATAACAATATGCATTGTCTGTTGAGCTGTACAGCTAAGTTCGCTGCCTTGCTACGAACATAATATATGAATTATAATATATAATTATATTATAATTATATAGCCAGCTAGCTACGAAGATAACAATATGCATTGTCTGTTCAGCTGTACAGTTAAGTTAGCTGGCTAGCTACGAATATAATGTATGGAAGGTGGCTAGCTATTGCTTGCTCAGCTGTAAAACTAGCTGGCTGGCTAGCTAGAAGGTGGCTAGCTACGAATAACAATTGCTTGCTCAGTTGTAAAACTAGCTAGCTGGCTAGCTAGTAGGTGGCTAGCTACAAATAACAATTGCTTGCTCACTTGTAAAACTAGCTAGCTGGCTAGCTAGTAGGTGGCTAGCTACAAATAATAATTGCTTGCTCAGTTGTAAAACTAGCCAGCTGGCTAGCTAGAAGGTGGCTAGATACGAATAATAATTGCTTGCTCAGCTGTAAAACTAGCTAGCTGGCTAGCTAGAAGGTGGCTAGCTATGAATAACAATTGCTTGCTCAGTTGTAAAACTAGCTAGCTGGCTAGCTAGAAGGTGGCTAGCTACGAATAACGATTCCTTGCTCAGTTGTAAAACTAGCTAGCTGGCTAGCTAGAAGGTGGCTAGCTACGAATAACAATTGCTTGCTCAGTTGTAAAACTAGCTAGCTGGCTAGCTAGAAGGTGGCTAGCTACGAATAATAATTGCTTGCTCAGCTGTAAAACTAGCTAGCTGGCTAGCTAGAAGGTGGCTAGCTACGAATAACAATTGCTTGCTCAGTTGTAAAACTAGCTAGCTAGCTAGCTAGAAGGTGGCTAGCTACAAATAATAATTGCTTGCTCAGCTGTAAAACTAGCTGGCTGGCTAGCTAGCAGGTGGCTAGCTACAAATAATAATTGCTTGCTCAGTTGTAAAACTAGCCAGCTGGCTAGCTAGAAGGTGGCTAGCTACGAATAACAATTGCTTGCTCAGCTGTAAAACTAGTTAGCTGGCTAGCTAGAAGGTGGCTAGCTACGAATAACAACTGCTTGCTCAGTTGTAAACAGACATCATCTGGTGTGACAGCGGCCATACTCACGAGAAGCCGTCTCCTGCCCTCGAAGTAACCGAGGAAGGAAGCCCAGCTGCCTTTAGGGGGCGCTGTTTTCTGTGGGGGCTTCCGGAAAGCGTCCTTCCCCTGGTTCTTGTTTGTCTTCTTCTTCTTCGCGCTCTTTTTGTTGTTGCCGTTATTCTTTTTCTTCTCCTCCTCCAGCTCCTTCCTCTTATTCTTGTTCGTCTTCTCGTCGAGGGAGGGGCGGTGGTCGTCGAAGCGCTTCTTCCCGTTGCCCCCCTTTTTCTTCGGAGGGGAAGGGGGAGGGGGCGGTCGATAACGTTGACCTCGCCGTCGTCGACCCGCGACCCGGATCTGCCCGGATACCGCTCTTCTTCGTGCTCATTGGTCAGAAGAACCTTCCCGCCAAAACCACCACCGCCAGCACGGCCGCCGTTCTTTACGACCTTGGTCGTCGTCGTCTTCTTCTTCTTCTTCTTGGCGGGAGACGGCTTGGCCTTGGCCTTGGCCTTGGTGGTGGCGGCGGCGGGGGAGCTTCGCCGACTGGGCGCGGTCGTCGTCACCTGCTTGCGTTGTCGTCCGTTGTCCTTCTTGTCCGTGCGGTTGTCGGCGGAGGGCTCCTCGGGAGGCGGGGAGGAGGAGGAGTCGGAGGGGGTGTGGGGGAGCCGTCGTCCTCGATTTATGATGATGATGGTCCAGGAGATGGTGGTCTCTTGTAGAGGGGGTGAGGTTCAGCTGTGGTTCTGGAGGGTCGGTGACCGGTGCAGGGGCGTTTGGGTTTTCACGACCCTCTGGGTGACAGGGAGAGCGGTCGCGGTTGTGGTCGCCCTTGCGGTTGTGGTTGACCTTGTGGTTGTAGTTGTGGTTGACCTTGCGGTTGCGGTTGTGGTTGACCTTGTAGTTGTGGTCGCCCTTGTGGTTGTGGTCGCAGCTGTGGTCGGCTCTGCGGTCGCCGGGACGACAATGATGGGAGGAGTCTGGACGAGTCGTCGGCGGATCGGCTTACTCAGAGTGGGCTTCTTCTGCGGGGTGGTGGTGGTGGTGGTGGTGGTGGTGGGGGTGTGTTCGAGCCCCCTCCTCCCCCTCCCCTCCCTCCACCGGCCGCCCCTCCCCCCCGGCCGCCCTGCACTCCTCCACGAACCCGCGCTGCCTCGCCCTCTCGATCTTCCTCATGGGCGTGCGGTCGATGGTCTCGTAAGAGCGCCTCCAGTCTCACTGGGTACGGATAACGCTCCTCCACCCGCAGCGTCTTCTTCAGCAGGACGATCGCGAACTTGCCCCTCTCGAGCTTCAGGAAGCTCAGGAGGCGCGGTACGAGCGCGGGGTCGAGGGGCTCCTCGGCGACTCGACCCTCGCGGGTCACCCGGCGAACCACGCCGCCCCCGACCTCGCCCACGCCCTCCTCCTCCGTCGCCCCCTGCTGGCGGCCGTGGAACATGACGATCACCTGCACGTGGCGTTCGGCGAGCTCGCAGTAGGCGTCCGCCGCGGTCAGGAGGCGCGACATGAGGCGGTAGTAGACGTCGGACGCGTCGGGGGCGGAGACGACGAGGACGCGGTTACGCCCGGCGAAGCTGGCGAGGAGGTTCGGCTGGCCGGCGCCCGCGAGAGGGGCGCGGGTTAGACGCCGGGGCCGGGGGGGGGCGTCGCGTAGCGTAACACCACCGCCGTCGAGGTTGGTGGGGAGGAGAGGAGAAGGAGGAGGACTCGTCTTCCGCTGGGCGGCGCGGCGTCTCCTGCTGATCGGCGTGCGCCGCCCTCTGGTGGCCGGCGGGGGAGCTGCGCTCTGGTCTACTACACGTCTTCTTCCATCGTCGTCGTCCTCGGCGATTATATCGCTCTCTGCGCGCCGGCGGGAAGAGGAGGGGGAGTAGGTAGTCACGGTCGCTTCTGAACGCGCGTATTCGTCGTTGTCTAGGTGAAGCGCTGCGGCTCCGAGGTTCGCCCGTCTCCTGTCGACCTGTTCCGCGCCTTTTTCTACTTGCGCGAGCGCTCCTAGCAACAACAACAACGGCAGCAGTAACGCAAACGCCGTTACCCTGAGCGCTACCAGCGAGCGCTTCATGTTATTGAAGAGCAGAAACCCGCTTCGAGATGAATAAGTTCCGAGTGGGCAGCATAGAGGGGGTTTTGTTTGTTTTGTTTAAGTTTTTGATTATTTTGCCGTCTTTAGTTAGATTTTTTTTTTTTAAAACAATATTTTGGATTCCCGTGGATGCCGCCAGGTCGTAACGAACTAGTCTGTTAGTTTTTGGAAGCAGAACAGTTTCCAGATGCAAAACAAAACCCCACAGGATTATGACCATAACAAGTGGGCAAAACAGTGAGCAACTGTAATTTTTAAAACATGATTTAAAAAATAAAAAAATAAGAATAAGAAGACGAACTTGTAACACATACAAAATGTAATTACGCGCTAACGGTGACGAAAGGAAGGCAATTGAATTTAATCCCCAAAACTTTTAAAAACAGTATTCTGTAGCCTGAATTTAAGCCCCATTCTTCACTGGTGTCCCGTGAATTCGTCGAATTTCCAAAAGCAGATGTCACATACCGACTGCACACGGTACAGCAAGCCCCCTCGCGATTTCCAAAACTAACGACATTTACAACAACAACAATAACAACAACAAAAAAACAGGAAAACGTAGCTATAATCTACGTCTAAGATTTCCATGAACCGATTCTTTTTTTTTTCTCTCTCTCCCCCAGGAAACAATTTCACTGCTGCCCTTCCAACACCGCGAAGAAGTTCAACACCGTTTTCAGCGCTGGGAGGACTTTTAATATTCGTTTATATCCTCTCTCTCGCCTTCCCCCTTTTCCCAATTAGCGTCTGGAAGCTGTCCCAGAAATGTCACGGAGGCGGCTATAGCAGCCACAACGCCGAGTTTACGTGCCCTAACCGACAAACACGGGATCACACAGCGAAGCGAAGCTATTCCACAACTCGAATCTCTCGTCGTCTCTCTCTTGAGTGTAAAATAATATGCAGCGGAGAAGACGACGAAAAAAACCTTTCGGCGAGTTGTCATTAATCTCAAATTAAACGTGAAATTAAACGACTTCTTTTTTTTTTTTGGCAACTCTTGCAATATGTCGTTCTCTCTTTTTTTCTGGGGGAGGGCTAATCTAATCTCTGAATACACGTGTGTGTCGGTTTCCGAAGCGATACTAGAACGCACACTATAGTTTTTCCCAAGCAATACTAGCAAATCGTCAAAAGATAGACTTTTGTTTTGGTTAGTTTTTTACTGTTTTACATGTTTCCCCCAAAAATAAAAAAATCTGTTAGACAGTTTTGAATTCGCCAGATTTAAAAGATAATTAGGCTACATGATATGTTTTTATTGTGACAGCCACCCCCGTACATATTTTAAAATATTTTAATATATAACCATTTACACAATATCCATTTGCACAGCTTGATACAGTTGGAAATTAATGACGTTGGCAATCGATTGATTGATTGATTGATTTTATTCGACAAATAAATATATAAATACAATACACAAATGTTCATACAGTACTAAAATACTCAGGATATCGTAGTAAATCACATTTATTTTCATTTATTTTTTACATCTCAGCCCCCTGAAAATGTTGTCATTATTAAATCTTTTTAATATCTTTTATTTAAAAATATATATTTAAAAAAATATCAGAGAGAGAGAGAGAGAGGTATTTCAATTTTGAGAGCGACCACCATTGTGGCGTTTTTAGTTTTTGGGGGAATGTAACAGTAAATTAATTAAACATGTAGGCTTGTGCTTTGCAAGTGTACATCTCACGTTCTCATTGGGGGCTGAGCGCCCCCTAAAAGGTCAAATCCTAGAATCGCCCCCTGTATATGACGACATAGTCTATTTAAATATTTGAATACGTCATAACAATTGGAATTATGTTTAGTTTCTTAAATCTAATATCTAGCCTGAAATGGCATTGCGATAGAGATGAAACCCTGATTACAAAACCTTTGGTCAAAATGGACACCTAAATTAGATCTTTTGTCTAGATTATGAACATAAATTAATAAGGTAGGCAGTGGTATAATGGTTAGGGAACTGGGCTTGTAACTTAGAGGTTGCTGGTTCAATTCCCAGGTGGGACACTGCTGTTGTACCCCTTGAGCTAAAGGTACTTAACCTGAATTGCTTCAGTAAAATATCCAGCTGTATAAATGGATTGTATGTAAAGAAATGTAAACTGTGTAAGTCCCTCTGGATAAGAGCGTCTGATAAATGCCTAAAATGTTAAAGCTGTGGACTACGATACCCACAATGCATCATGCATTTATGAATGCATCACGAAGAGCTCATTATGGGCTATTTCCCATTTTTCTACCAATTTAGTTCCCTATTACACCCTCTATTTATTTAGATTTAACCCTCCCCCACCCCCCACACGAGTCCGCTGCTCATTTCCACGAGGCAAACTAATTCTCTGAGGGCAGCGAACTCCGCTTCCTTCGAGACGGACTCCCTTACGTGCTTCACGGCGGACCCAAGCTGGCTCACCCTCCCCCTGGGGCGGACAGACAAACGCCCCCGCCCCCCGGGGGCTGACGACCAGGGCGATCTGGCAGAGACGGGATTCAAACCGCGCCCCTGATAGGCAACTCACACTCGTACAGGACCAGCTGAAATACGGGTGCGTTAGACCGCTGCGCTATCCTCCAGCCCCCACAGGATCTCTCTTACAGACAGTACACAGGACCCAGTAGGGAGGTACGCTGTGGTTTAAGGCTCCAAACACGACCAACGTGCTTCAAACACATTCATCTATCTGTTTATCTATCTAATTATCTTCACTGTGGGACACAAAGCTCAGGACCACATGTTATTTCTTTGGGGGGTGAGAGAAGGGGGTAGTTATCAGAGACAGGTTTCAAACCGCGTCCCTGACAGGCAGCGCACACCATATCGGACCAGCCAAAGATACGGTACGCTAGACTGCTACGCTATCCGCCAGCCACCGGGAGATTTTTATTTATTTATTTTATCCCATTTTCTCCCAATTCAGTAGCCAATTAGACCCGCTATTTTATGTCAATCCCCCCTAGTAATGTGAGTTCGCTGCCGTAGTCCTGCGACCGGTAGCGACGATGGCGACCTGACGCCTCCTCCGAGACGGCACTCACCAAGTGTCGACCGTAACCCGGTACTGCAGAGCCACTCTTGTGCGCAGCGAATCTCATGTCGGCTTCCCTCCCCCCTCACTGGGGCGGACAGCCAATCGCCACCCCTGGTGGCGCCAGACGGGCGAATTGAACCCCCCGGAGAGAGAGAGGGACACAGAGAGAGAGAGAGAGAGAGAGAGAGAGGGACAGAGAGAGAGAGAGAGAGAGAGAGAGAGAGAGAGAGAGAGAGAGACACAGAGAGAGAGAGACAGAGAGAGAGAGAGAGAGAGAGAGAGAGAGAGAGGGAGAGAGAGAGAGAGAGAGGGAGGGAGAGAGAGAGAGAGAGAGGAGAGAGAGAGAGAGAGAGAGAGACACAGAGAGAGAGAGAGAGAGAGGGAGGGAGAGAGAGCGAGAGAGAGAGAGAGAGAGACAGAGAGAGACACAGAGAGAGAGAGAGAGAGAGAGAGAGAGAGAGATACACCTGTAATTCCTAGTGTTCTCAGTACTGCAGTAGAGGGGTTAATCTAACCCATCTGAACTCGAACCCAGGTCTTCGTGGCCAGCGTCGAACGCTGTAACCACTGGACCACGCGGCAGGCCCCCTTAATTGTTTTGTTTTGAGCCAGGGTTCGAGTCAGAATCAGAGTCAGTGGACTGGGCTCCAGACGGGCTTTTGGAATCACTCAGGAGAAAATACAAAACCCTCCTAATTCAGGAGAGGAAAAAACATGTTGTTTCAAAACATTTCTACTGTGTCAGAGGAAGGAATTCAGAAATGTGGATAAGATTCAGAAATATGGATACAATTTAGGAATATGGATAAGATTTAGAAATATGGATAAAATTTAGGAATATGTTTAATCAGTTGTTTATTGCTGGGCTAGAACAAAAGCCTGCACCCACACCGGCCCTTCTCAGATAAGACTGGACACCCCTGTGTTAGATTAACCCCTCTACTGCAGTGCTAAGAACACTAGGAATTACAGGTGTATCTCCCTCTCTCTCTCTCTCCCTCCTCTCTCTCTCCCTCCCTCCCTCTCTCTATCTCCTCTACACCCCTCTCTCTCCCCTCCCCCTCTATCTCTCCCTCTATCTCCCCTCTACCCCCCCTCTCCCTCCTCTATCCCTCCCCTCTTCTCTATCCCCCTCTACCCCTCTCCCTCTCTCTCTCTCCCTCTCTCTCTTTCTCCTCTATCCCCCTCTCTCCCTCTCTCCTCTCTCTCTTTTCCCCTCCCCTCTCTCTCTCCCCCCCCTCTCTCTATCTCCTCTACACCCCCTCTCTCTCTCCCTCCTCTATCCCCCCTCTACCCCCCTCTCTCTCCTCCTCTATCTCCCCTCCCCCCTCTCTCTCTCCCTCTCTCTCTCTCCCTCCCTCTCTTTCTCTCTTCTCTATCCCCCCTCTACCCCCCTCTCCCTCCCTCTCTCTCTCTCCCCCCCCCCTCTCTCTCTTTCTCCTCTCTCCCCCTCTCCCCTCTCTCCCTCTCCTCTTTTCCCCCCCCCTCTCTCTCTCCTCCCTCCCTCTCTATCTCCTCTACACCCCCCTCTCTCTCTCTCCCTCCTCTACCCCCCCTCCCCCCCTCTCCTCTCTCCCCCTCTCTCCCTCCCTCTCTCTCCCTCCCTCTCTCTCCCTCCCTCTCTCTCTCTCCCTCTCCTCTCCCCCTCTCTCCCTACACACTAGGGGTGTAATGGTACATGTATTGGGTGGCAGTGTTAGTGTAATGGTTAAGGAACTGGGTTTGTAACGCAAAGGTTGCAGGTTCGATCCCAGGTGGGGGCACTGCCGTTGTACCCTTGAGCTAAAGGTACTTAACCTGAATATAATGTAAAGAAATGTAAACTGTGTAAGTCGCTCTGGATATTTTTATTTAAAAGAAAGATATGTGCCTTATTTTAGTTCAGTATAATTAAGGCCAAATAGCCACTGTTTACAAAGCTCATAATAAATGAAAAGCTATTTTATGTTTTGCATTTCTTTTCCCCCCCTCACCGCTGTACTGAAAATGC
>JAINUG010000350.1:135000-137500 GCA_029706075.1 Aldrovandia affinis | reverse complement strand
AAAATTAGCTAAAAAAAAAAAAAAAAGAGTCCTGCAAAACAAACTGCAGTGTTCCTCATCTGGCTAAGAAAAAAAAAGCAAAACAAAGGATCAATCACTCATCATTCCCATCAACCCTGTCTTGTGGATTTGTTCACAGGTTCTCATCCACATCAACACGGATGTTTTCATTCGCCAAACATCTTGGAAAGAACCCTCGGGCATGGCGAATCCAGGCCTGACACTGGTCTGCTGTGATGTCGTTGCATGCATCATCAATGGCCTGGAGAAGGGTCACTTGTTGATGCGGACGCCTATCATACACTTTCCACCTCCATGTGGAGAAAATTCCTCAGTCGGGTTTAGGAAAGGAGTGTATGGGGGCAAGTACACGGTGATGAATTGTGGATGGGCCTGAAACCATGCCTGCACCAGTTGAGCATGGTGGAACCTGACATTGTCCCACACAATGACATATATCACACCAACAGCTCTACAGACTAAAGTTAGCTCACCAAGGAAGGCAACAAGGAGCTCTGCAATGTATGCGCCAATACGAGGTCTGCGCCCCACCGCACCATCTTCTGATATAGCCGCACACATGCTGATGTTGGCCCCACGTTGTCCGGGTACTTGGATGGTTGCCCGCTGGCCAATGAAATTCCGACCTCTCCTCCTTGTCTTGGCCAGATTGAAGCCTGCCTCATCCACAAAAAGTAATTTGTGATGGTTTTCGTCAGCATCCAGGGCCATCGCCCTCTATGTAAAAAGACATGTTGGAAAGATAATTATTGATTACAGTACAATGATGGGGAATCTTTCACAAACAGGCATCATGAAACTGAACTGAGGCAGGCAGTGTAGTGTAATGGTTAGGGAACTGGGCTTGTAACGTTAAGGTTGCAGGTTCAATCCCCAGGTGGGGGCACTGCTGTTGTACCCTTGAGCTAAAGGCACTTAACCTGAATTGCTTCAGTTAATATCCAGCTGTATAAATGGATTGTAAGTCGCTCTGGATAAGAGCATCTGCTAAATGCCTGTAGTGTAATAATGTAATGAACATACCTGTTGCTTCACTCTGTCTGCATTTCTTTCAAAAGGCACATGGTACAACTGTTTTAGGAACACCTGGTGCCTTTTCAGAACGCTTGTGCAATGGTCGGTAAACTTATGGCTTCCACATTCCTGGGCATTTTCAAAAGACAACTCAGAGGTTGCTGGTTCAATCCCCAGGTGAGGCACTGCCGTTGTACCCTTGAGCTAAAGGTACTTAACCTGAATTGCTTCACTAAATATCCTGCTGTATAAATGTATTGTAAAGAAATGTAAACTGTGTAAGTCACTCTGGGCTAAGAGCGTCTGCTAAATGCCTAAAATGTAAAATGTATCAAATGTACACATACACACTGGCATTGCTGATTTTTTATGTCACATAAATCGTATCAAGACAAATTTTGTAGAAATTTTGTTGATTATGCCAATGGACCCATCCGCATTCAGTGCCTTCACACACACACACACACTGTACTGCACATACACACACACACACACACACACACACACACACTGTACTGCACAGAACAGACTCTCACACACACACACACACACACACACTGTACTGCACAGAACAGACTCTCTCACACACACACACACACACACACACACACACACACACACACACACACACACACAGAACACACACACACACACACACTGTACTGCACAGAACAGACTCTCTCACACACACACACACACACACACACACACACACACACACACACACACACACACTCTGTACTGCACAGAACAGACTCTCTCACACACACACACACTCTGTACTGCACAGAACAGACTCTCTCACACACACACACACACACACACACACACTCTGTACTGCACAGAACAGACTCTCTCACACACACACACACACACACACACTAATATACGCCATTTAGCAGACGCTTTTATCCAAAGCGACTTACAGTAGTGAATGCATACATTTTTGTGGCCCCAGTGGGGACAACCCACAACCTAAGCGTTGCAATGCTGTGCTCTACCAACTGAGCCACAGAGAGCACACACACACACACACACACACACACACACACACACACACACACACACACACACACACACACACACACACACACACACACACACACACACACACACACACACACACACACACACACACACACACACACACACACACACACACACACACACACACACACACACACACACACACACACACACACACACACACACACACACACACACACACACACACACACACACACACACACACACACACACACACACACACACACACACAGGCTGAAAATAGCTTGTTTGTTGTGTGGGTCTGGCCGGCCTGCGTTTGTTTATTTTCTTTATCCAAAAAAGAATCAGCATTCCTCTCAATCGGCCGCTTCCACCAAACACAGATTCTTATAAATTCATGGTAAGATAGTCTGCAACTTGCAGTGCAGAAAACAGTTAGATATTACGGTATTCTATA
>JAINUG010000350.1:127500-130000 GCA_029706075.1 Aldrovandia affinis | reverse complement strand
AAGAACAGTTTAGCTGAAAGTTACCCTAGAGGGAAGTACAATTCCAGGTGCTAGGAGCAACCACATAGTTAAACTAGGACCCTGTAGGTAAATCTGTTCGCCACGATTCAAAGGCAGCAATAAAACAATCAGTGCGGAAAATATCGGCTAAATAATGCCTAAGCCTAATACAATACATAAACAAGTAGACATGAGTGCAATACTAGACAGCTATGTCCCTAAGTTTACAAAACTTAATTCAAAAGTTTTAATACACGGACACTTCCAATACACAGTGTGAGTTGTTTTGGTCTTGTAACAATTAATGCCGGATATTGGCGTAATTGCATTATTTTTTTTTTTTTTTGCCAAGACACAGCTCTTTGAATTATGCTCCATTTCCCAAAACTCTAAACACAAATGCATAACTGCACACTCATCTTCACAAACTTCCAACTTCCATGTCAAAACCAAACTCTCCACTCAAAACCATGTCATCTTACATCTAAACCAAACTTTGCCTTCAGACATCACACAAAAGCCATCAAATACACATACACTACAAAATAGCCATTACACACTGGTGAGATCAATTCAAAACACTACCGTAAAAACCTGTTACTGCAATGAATAATGGTGCTTATTGTTTTCCCCCAGAACAACCTCTTTACATGATTAACACAATATAAAGACACAACACATGTATACATTTGCTAAATTTGTAATTACTCGATGTACTGTAGTAAAAGTAAATGTCCTCTAAAAATATGCAACTGATACATAAAGAACGTAGAACACAGTAAAATCATTTCCATGTATTCACCAATATATACCAATGAAAAAAATAAACAGTTTGTACATAAAGAAAGAAATCACATTTATTCTGCCTCAGCATCCCGTCTCTGGTCTGGGTCAGGCCAGAGATTCTCATCAACATCACAGGCAATATTAGCCCTAGCCAGGCAGCGGGGGAGAAAAACCCTTGCATGTAACAAATTGACTAGTCATTATTCTTTGTTTCATGTTAAATCAGTGACATGTAGCCTACATTTGTATTTTAATTTAATTTTCATTTTTTATCTATTAAAAACTGTAATAGGCCCAGTTATAGTGTGTAAGCGATTGAGAAAAACTGTAATACGGTCCTCTATGTGTTCTCGTTGCTACTGCAGGTGCTTTAATCTTGAAAAAGGGACGCTTCCTTTGCAAACATTTTTGCAGCTGTTTGTAATTATGTCAGCAGAGCTACTTAACTACAGTGAAGTAGTTAGAGGTCAGATTTTTCTGTAAAAATGTAATGTTCGTTTTTGCAGGCCAGTAGCAGTAGATTTTAGTCTTTAAGCTCGCTGTAGTTCACAACAGAAAAAAAGATCAATCAATCCTCTGTAACTGAAATGTGATGCTAAAGAAATTCATTATATTATCAACATTTACATTTCATATAATAATAATAATAATAAACTTCATTTATATAGAAATAATCAGAAAGAAATTGAAGAAAGAAAAAAAGTAAACTGCTGACAAGAATTATGATTCATGTGAAGATCTGTTGTGCATGTGTGTCCTTGCTGTTTTAATCTTTAATGCATTATGGGCAGGATCGAGGTTCATCTGGACAAACTGGAGAATGCCCATGCATGTGTGAGTGTGTGTGTGAGTGTGTGTGTGTGTGTGTGTGAGTGTGTGTGTGTGTGTGTGTGTGTGTGTGTGTGTGTCCTCATGGTTTTACAGTTTTTTTCAGTTGCTAACAAGCATCGGTCAATACTGAAGACACTTTTTCAAAACTCTTCATACAGTCTGCATTACCAACATGCATCTTAGCCAAACAGTTAATCTCACTCCCAAAACTCACTCAAACCACCAAAACACTTCATACATGTCTCAAAATAAGGCAACAATTCTCACTCAGAAAGCATACATTGTCACTCATAACCCACTGACCTAAAAAACACTAACAACAGGGAGCATTACATAAATTATGAACTTTTATCTTTGAAGTTTGAATGATTTTTCACATGAATCAGTATTTCAGAATAACACCTTTTCACTTTATTGACTGTACTAAAGTATATGTAACAACAATGAATCAGAAATGCAGAAATTTGCTTCAATATCATTTATTTTTTCTATATCTCTGCATATAGTAATTTACTTGTGAAAAATAAAAAGTTTAAACAAAAAATAGCAATTTCCTGAAATTCCAGGGCTGCAATAATAATCACAAAAAAACAACATGTATAGTATAATCACTCATACTGTACAGTACTGTGAGGGTTCTAGTTCTCCCTCTCTCCTGCATTTGGTCACAAGTTCTCATCAACATCACATCTTATGTCTTCTCTGGCGATGCATCTTGGAAAGTATCTTTTGGAATGTCTAATCCAACCCTGGCAGTCTTTAGGATAAATGTCTCCACACCCCACATTCATGGCATCCAGTAAGGACATCTGGACATGTGGGCGGTGGTCATACACCTTCCACCTCCACGCAGAGAAAAACTATTCTATGGGGTTTAGGAAGG
>JAINUG010000350.1:117500-125000 GCA_029706075.1 Aldrovandia affinis | reverse complement strand
ACATACCTCCTCAAGATCTTCAAACCCTACACACCTGCCAGACCACTCCGTTCTGCTACCTCAGGACGCCTAGCACCTCCCCGCCTCCGCACCTGCGCTTCCCGGTCACGTCTCCTGTCGGTTCTGGCTCCACGATGGTGGAATGACCTTCCGTGGAAGTCAGAACAGCTGAGACCCTGGCCACCTTCAGCGACAACTGAAGACTCACCTCTTCAGGGTGCACCTCTCCCCGTAGTCCGGTTTTGTTAACTTAGGGACATAGCTGCTTAGTATTATACATGTCTGCTTGTTTATGTATTCTATTAGGCTTAGGCATTATTTTCCGCACTGA
The DNA here is from genome assembly GCA_029706075.1 of Aldrovandia affinis. Classification (NCBI taxonomy): domain Eukaryota; kingdom Metazoa; phylum Chordata; class Actinopteri; order Notacanthiformes; family Halosauridae; genus Aldrovandia; species Aldrovandia affinis. The sequence continues at coordinate 124,669 of JAINUG010000350.1, read as the reverse complement.
TTGTTTTATTGCTACCTTTGAATTGTGGCTACAGATTTACCTACAGTGTCCTAATTTAACTACGTGGTTGCTCCTAGCACCAGGAACTGTACTTCCCACTAGGGTGGCTTTCAGCTAAACTGTTCTTGACTACGGTTAACACTTTGTTGTACGTTGCTCTGGATAAGAGCGTCTGCCAAATGCCTGTAATGTAATGAGTGAGCACCATGGCAACGGCAGGAACGTCTGCATCAAATCAATGTCAAAAAGAATAAAGCGTTTTTTTCATGTTTTGAGTTGTGTTTGCACAGTCTTGGGGAGTCCGTGTTTGAGACGTATTTATTCCGGTACTTTTTAAAATTTATTATTATTATCATTTTTATTTGATTTTATTTGTTCCCATTTTTCTCCCAATTTGGTTGCCAATTATACCAGGAATCTATTTATTTCAATTCCCCACCCCCCACGAGTCCGTCGCCCGTCCTCCGGGAGCGAAACACACACATTCCTGGCCGATTGTTCCCGCCTCTTTGACCTTCTCCTCGACGGACTCCAAATGCCGCCAGCTCACCCTCCGCTGGAGGCGGACAGCCAAATGCCGCCACCGATCGGAGCTGACCCATTAAGACCAGGGCCGGTCTGGTAGAGACGCAGTTTTCGAACCGACGCGTCCCTGACAGGCAGCGCACGCCACACCCTAAGACCGCTACGCCATCCGCCGCCCCTTTTAATAGGCTTTTTAAAATTAATTTATGTATCCTATTTTCTCCCAATCGAGGAGCCTTCTTTTTCATGTCAATCCCTCCCTCATGTAGCTAGCCGGCAGTGTTAGCATAATGGTTAGGGAGCTGGGCTTGTAATGCTAAAGGTTGCAGGTTCAATCCCCAGGTGGGGGGCACTGCTGTTGTACCCTTTGAGCTAAAGGCACTTAACCTGAATTGCTTCAGCAAAAATATCCAGCTGGTATACATGGATTGTATGTTAAAGAAATGTAACTGTGTAAGTCGCTCTGGATAAGAGCGTCTGCTAAATGCTTGTAATGTAATGTAATGTTATGAGAAGTGTCAGTGGTAGGCCATGGTGAATCGATGGGTTTTGAGCAGTTGGACGTTATAGCTTGTTGTTGCAACTTGATGACAAAAAAGAGGGAAAATAAGATAACTTCAAATTAACATATTTTTCCTCCATTTGTGCAGTAAATATCTTCAAATTAACATATTTTTCCCCTCCATTTGTGTTGTACATCAGTACTCTTAGAGACAGGGAGGGAGAGAGCACAGATGTGTGTAGTGGGATGGTTAGAGAACTGGGCTTGTAACTCAGAGGTTGCAGGTTCAATTCCCAGGTGGGGGGCACTGCCATTGCACCCTTGAGCTAAAGGCACTTAACCTGAATTGCTTCAGTAAAATATCCAGCTGTATAAATGGATTGTATGTTAAAGAAATGTAAAACTGTATAAGTCGCTCTGGATAAGAGCGTCTGCTAAATGCCTGCAATGATGAATGGTGATGAAGTGTTTTTCATGTTTTGAGTTGCGTTTGAAAGCTTTGTTAGTCTTGGGGGTGTGGGGGGTTTGAACGCTGAGAAATCGTCACGTCACAGTGTTTAGCTATCGGGGTTCCAAATCGGACGGCTTTGAAAATCTGTTTTGTGTGTGGAGGGGACACGCAACCGGATTGAGAACAGATTTTTTACAATTGCATTCATCTCAGCGGCGACTGAACAAGGATTGGTTTCGGTTAGGCTTCTTCCAGAAGTTAGGAGCGGCCGGAAAATATATGTGTGGGAAAGCCAGACAATATACTATAATATATATTATTTAAAATTGAACTCTATCTCTATCTCTCTGTCTCTCTCTCCCTCTCCCTCTCTCTCTCTCTCTCTCCCCCTCTCTATCTCTCTCTCTCTCTCTCCCCCTCCCTCTCTCTCTCCCTCTCTCCCCTCTCCCTCTCTCTCTCTCTCTCTCCCCCCCCCTCCCTTTCTCTCTCTCTCTCCCTCTCTCTCTCTCTCTCTCCTTCTCTGTCTCCCCTCTCTCTGTCTCCCTACCACCCTCCTTGCCAGTTTTGATGACTTCAGACTTGACTTGCAAAAAATAAAAGTACTTGAGACTTGACTTGGACTTGAGCTGGATGACTTGAAAGAGACTTCTTTGGAATGTGACTTGAGAGTTTGACCTGAACTTGACTTTTGACTTTACTTGAGACTTAACCCTTCATGACTTTGAAGTACAGTGGAACCTCGGCCCGCGAACGCCCCTACTCACGAACAAATCGGCCCACGAACACACTTTCCGAACAAATTTTCACTCGGCCCGCGAACAAGCCCTCGGTGCACGAACGCACAAACACACAAACTCGCGGGCTTCTCGCCGTAGCGTGTCGTGGATAGCGTCAGTTGTGCTTAGTACTCAGCGTTGTTTACATCGTGCGTCGTTGTGTTCTCCTTTGATACACGTTCTTTTTGTGCTATTTCCATTAAATTTGCCCTCATTATGGCTCCCAAGAAAGTGAAAAGTGCTACTGATAGTGGTGTTAAGAAGCCTAAGCGTATTACAGTAGAAACGAAGAAGGAAATAATAGCTAAACGTGAGAGTGGTTTACCACAAAGGTAAAGTGTAAAATGTTTTATTTTAGTATTAATGTATTTTTCTATAATTAAGGTTATCTTTAATTCCTTTCTATATTTTTGCCACACATTAAACCCATAAAAAGTTTAAAAAAGTGTTTCTGGGGCTGGAGAACGGATTAATTGGATTTACATTAATTTCAATGGGAAAAATTATTTCGGTTCGCGAACGGAGTCAACGAACGAATTAAGTTTGTGGGCCGAGGTGCCACTGTATGTGACTTTCAATACTTGAAACTCGAAGGTTAAGACTTGAGACTTACTTATGACTTTTGCACAACAACAGTGACTTGGTCACAACTCTGATATGGTTTATCTTTCGATTTATTTGCTTGTCATCGGTTTTTAGTTTTGTTGTCTGATTTTGTCCCGTTTTCTCCCAATTTGGTAGCCAATTACACCCGATATTTTCTGGTCAGTCTCTGTGACCGGCAGTGACATAGGCGAAGTATCGTCTCCTCCGAGACGGCACTCGTCATGCTGTCGACTGTAATTCCTTAATCAGAGATCACTCTATGCTGGTGTCACGCCGGCTTCAAACAACTCTGGCTGGAGGGACCAGATTGAATGAATATTCTTTATTCGCCATGTTACACAAGCGTAATTGAAATGAGTCTTTCCGCATATCTCTCATAAGAGAGGTCCGAGCGCAGGGTCAGCCATAGTACGGAGCAGTTTTTAGGGGTTCAGTGCCTTGCTCAAGGGCATTTGACATTTGACATTTGACAGCGTTTAGCAGACGCTCTTCTCCAGAGCAACTTACAAGATGTGCATTAATACATGGTAGGAACAATCATAGCTCACACAAGAGATCAGTGCAGTAACACAGCGATAGACATTGTTGCAGGCAGCTGCGTACCATACCTGTGTAGCAGGGCTATATAATGCAATGACTACGCCACCCACACATATAGGAGTGAGGGATCCTTTAAACACATTAACCATATACTGTATATGTATATAGATATATAGGACAATGCAACTGAATAAGGCAAGGGTCCCCAGATAGGTACGGGTTCAGAATGAGCAGAACCAGAGGCTGATGTATCAAATGTGTCAAGTTTATTCAAAACGTTGGTATAAAAAGTAGTCAGGTTAAAATACAGAAGGGAAGAAAGCGGTTAATATCACTGGGAGTTCTGCAAAGGGACTAAACCCAAGAGACAAAGGAGCAATACGGGTAAGGGCTTCGGGGCCTACTTGGGCCTCTAAACTAAATACACAAAGAGTAAGCAAATCAAATTCAAATCATGCAAAACCAAAAGCAAATCAGCAAATAAGCAAATCAAAACAGAATATAAATACGCAAAACCAAAATCAAAATCATGCAATGCTAATGGCCCAGTATAGCTCTGTCCTCAGTCAACCCTATGAAACACAGTCTAATAGCAAGACCCAGTCTAAATCATCATATATATATATATATATATATATATATATAGCACGGTGGGAAAAACAGTAATGGTTGTGGTTAGTTCAGCTCCTACAATAAATCACAAATAATAAAGCATTAGACATCATCATCCCAGACATCAGACCCCCACTCTAGCAACATGACAAAATACAGAAAAATAACAAACATACCCCATGAGTCAACATATGCCCATGGCTCCCATTGGTATAGGCCTGCACAGCCACAGGGTACTGCTGCTTAAAGGACCTGGGGGCTTCTGGAAATACAGATATATATATTAGTATAATTAACAGCAGGCCTAATATTGTCAGCCTATCTAAACTCTTATATAGATACTATAGCTACAATAAGTTATAAAACCTTGTCATTTGTTTCAAATTGTCTTACCTAGAATTAGTCTGTACCCCTCATGCCTCCAGGTCTCTCTCACAAACACCCAAACCAGGCTTCTGGCCAGACAGGAGGCCACAAACCTGGCCACCCCTCTTTATGCACTTTCCTTAAAGGGCCAGTGCTACACCTGTAACACTGGTTCTGTGTGTCTCAGTTGGTAGAGCACAGCGTTGGCAACGCTTAGGTTGGGTGGGTTCAATTCCCACTGGGGCCACATATACTGAAAAATGTATGCATTCACTACTGTAAGTCGCTTCGGATAAAAGCGTCTGCTAAATGGCGTATATTATTATTATTATTATTATTATATTACTGGAGAACCTGTAACAAGGGCACTTCGGCAGTGGCCCAGGAAGTGTAACTAGCCTCCCTCTGGTTTCCAGTTCATAGTTTTTTTTGTTTGGCACTTCCTGGGATTTTAACCAGCAACCCTCCGCTTGCCAGCCCGTGTCGCTAACCACTGAGCCACTGAGTAAAAAATCATGCGGTTTTAGATGTTCCGTTTTTTCCCCCAATATTACGTAATATATAATAGCACTCTCTCCAGGTGAGACTTTGTTTACCCAGGTGTATATATATATTTTGGCATCACAAGGGGACGTGTAGTAGAGGAGTGCTACATTCCCATACTAGATCGGTGGACACTTCACAAAATGGCCGCCGTTGTACACACTACAGCTCCCACAATGCAACACGACTCCAACAGGTGTATATTTTGGCATCACAAGGGGACGTGTAGTAGAGGGGTGCTACATTCCCATACTAGATTGGTGGACACTTCACAAAATGGCCGCCGTTGCACACACTACAACTCCCACAATGCAACACGACTCCAACAGGTGTAGGTGCTTGGGCCACCTAATCAAGGCCGGTATAGAGAGCACACACGCAGAGAGGGAGAGAGAGAGAGAGAGGAGCAGAGGGACAAGGCACATGGCTGGAAGGAGCTGGACAAACAACGCAAGGAAAGTACCCTTTTGATTTAAGAACTGTTTAATGGAAGAAGCCTTTTGCAGGATGAACATTGACATTTTTTGTTGAGGCAATTTTTGAATGTTTAAGTTGGATTCTGGATTGTGGTTTTTGAAGAAAAGTTACCCGTTCATACCCTGTGGATAAAAAAAATCTTGACTTTATGTTTGAACCGTCTGCGTTTGCCCTGTTTTTTCCAGTGGTATTGCACTGCCCCACACTAGCCTCCCTGGGAAATCTCTCATGATGTCAGAATATATATCAGTGGCGGGCCGTGCATTTCACACCTAGGCCTTCAGTAGTGCTCCGTCTGAATCAATCCACCCCTCAATAACTATTTTATGGCTATAAAAGCCATCTTATTGTTATGTTTTGAGTGTCTGTTAGGTTTGTTTTTGCACTTTGTTTATTTATCTTTCTTCAGTCATGTTTCATTCTCGTTCTGTCATGCACTTCGGGAAATTCTATATTAAAGCATTTAACCAATCACATTACATCATAGTCAGACACTCTCTGACTATCCAATCAAAGGGTGTGAATACGTTGACGTTACCTAGGCCTTCTAGAAGGCCTTCGTGTCCCCAACTCAAAATCTGATTGGTTGAAGCAACAGTTTGATCAACACTTATTTTATGCTACAGGGCCTGCAGAACTGATTGTGAAGGCCTCCAGGCAGATTTATTTGACCCTGGCAACAAATGATGGCTGAAATGTGATTGGTTAAATGCTTTAATATGAAAATACACGTCTGGAAGGAGCGCAACCAGGGGAAAAGCTATGAAAGGAAGCGGACAGACCATTTGGAATTATTTAATAAGTATTCATGGAAAAATATAATTAACATCAGTCTGTGATTCAGATATTTTTAGGCCAGCAGAGAAGGCCTTGCAGGCCCTGACGGCCCACCACTGATATATATATATATGGACCAACTTTTGACTTTGACTTTGGGCCTGACTGTTCAAACAACACATTCCACACGCAGGCACTGGAACAACATTCCAGCGCGCAGTTGCCGGGGAAACGGAGTGCTCACAGCACATCGGAGGCACGCAGGGGCTTCTGGGAGATTTCTACACGCATTTTACATTTTAGGCATTTAGCTGACGCTCTTATCCAGAGCGACTTACGCAATGTGCATTAATACTCTCTCTCTCTCTCTCTCTCCTCCCTCTCCCTCTTGCTCTCTCTCCCTCTTGCTCTCTCTCCTCTCTCTCCCTCTCTCCTCCCTCCTCCCACCTCCCTCCCTCCTCCCTACTCCCTCCCTCCTCCCTCTCTCTCAATTCAATTCAATTCATTTTTTGTTCAAATTTCTTGGACAATTTTTTAATTTTTTAATAATTTTCCTTTTAAAATAATTTTTATTTTTAATAATTTGTTTATTTTTTAATTTTCATATATATTTTTCTTTTCTTTTCTTTTTTTTACTGAAATTTGGAGGGTTTTTTAATTATTATTATTTTTTCCCTTTTTGCACATTTTTTTTTTGTTCAATTTTTTTGCACAATTTTTTTTTTTTTTGTTCAATTCATTTTCACTACTTTTAAATTAGTCTCTGTGTGAGAGGGCTGCTGTAGTGAGTCTGTGTGTGTGTGTGTGTGTGTGTGTGTGTGTGTGTGTGTGTGTGTGTGTGTGTGTGTGTGTGTGTGTGTGTGTGTGTGTGTGTGTGTGTGTGTGTGTGTGTGTGTGCTGTAGTGAGTCAGTGTGTGTGTGTGTGTGTGTGTGTGTGTGTGAGTGAGTCAGTGTCTCTGTGTGTGTGTGTGTGTGTGTGTGTGTGTGCTGTAGT
>JAINUG010000350.1:80000-112500 GCA_029706075.1 Aldrovandia affinis | reverse complement strand
GGGGTATTCAAATCCAGGCCTCGAGGTCTGCAGTGTCTGCAGGTATTTGCTGCAACCACGCACTACACCACCTGATTTCACTAATTAGCTCGCTTCCTGGGCCAATATTGATTTATATATCATATATTAACTGGTCAACTAAATATTCTAATTAATATTATAAAATATTTCTCAGCCGATTCACCTTAAACATCGTGAAAATGGATGTTATGTAGTCCAGGGCCGGTATTCACAAAGCATTTTATCTTACCACTAGGAGTACTCCTGAATCGCACTAGAACATTCTAGCTGAAGAGTCCCACTAGGAGTACTCCTAAAAAAACCTATTCAAAACAAAAAGCTGCAAAGACAAACTCATACTAAAGAAGTCTGAGAATTTTCAAGCTAAGAGTGAGGGCGGGGTTGACGTCGTTGCTATGGATGATGTTGTGTCTCGTGAACGAGCTTACTCAGAATGCCCACAGCGATTGGCTGATATAGGGGATGGGTCTCTGCCCGCGATTTCAACCTAGAAAATAAATTATATGCCACTGTAAAGGGGTATTTAGGCCTACCTGTTCCTGTTATATTCTAATAAAGATTCTAAAATACAAATGTAGGCTACGTGTCACTGATTTAACATGAAACCAAGAATACTGACTAGTCAATTCGTTTCATGTCTGCATCTCGTAAACAATCAGCGGGTATCTATATAAGCAGCCTTCCAATTATCCAGACTAGAATCACCATGGCTGACAATAAACGCAAACGCAAACCAAACTGGACGAAAGACCAACAGCTACTGCTGGCCGAACAAGTGAATGAAAGAAAATAAATAATCAAAGGGACATTCGGAAGTGGCATAACCACCAAAACCAAAAAAAGCATGGGAAAGCATTCGCATGGAAATAAACGTGGCTTTCCCACTCCTCCCGAGAACCACTGATGAATGCGAGAAGTGGTGGTTCTCTCTGCAGTCTCATGCGAGGCAAGAGATTGCAGAATACAAGCGACAAACAGCTGCCACAGGTAATACGACATTAGGCCAATCAATCCACAACTAGGGCCTACACTATAGACTGCACCACAATGTTTTATTCTATCATTTAATGCATTCAGCCTATATACAAAAATGAACATATGTTGTCATCCATAAATTAATCTCGCTAAACATGTCACCGAAGATCATGTAATCTGTAATACATAATATTTAATGTATTCATTAGGAGGAGGCACAGCACCCAAGGAACTGTCGCCAACTGCAGTGGTGTACAGTCAGTCACCAGCATAACGGGGCTGCAGGGGTGCATTTTCCCTGTGGCAAAGTAGCGTAGAGTTGTCAACACTTTGATCTCTGCTGTTATCGGGTTGTTTCTGTTTGTTGGTGACGTGATTGCACCTCTGACTAGCTCTACTACTATCATAATACCCTCGCGATTGAGGCAGTACCTTTTTATGAGCTCTGTATCATTCAATATCTCCAAAGTGTATCTCCTACCATTTTCAGGGGGGCTGATATGAAAGACAGGGGGTTGGGCTTAAATCACCACCGGAGGGCGACAAACGTCAATAACACATTCTTGGGGTCATCTTGGGGTCAAGATCGGGGGATGCAGCCTTCGTCAATTACGGCCCAAAGCTATGGAACACCTTACCTATAGATATTAGGGGAGCTAGCTTGCTAAATACTTTCAAAAGTAAGCTAAAAACTTATCTCTTCACTTTAGTCTTTTGCTAATTATGCATTTAATGTACCCTATTTCTATCTGAATTTATCTACTTTTATTGTTATTGTCACGTGGGTTTTTATCTTCATTGTTTTTATATTCATTTTATTTCTATTTTATGTTTATTTTATGTCTATTTTATTGTATTTTAAGCTCTCTGTACATGTAATTTCTCTGCTGTAAAGCACTTTGGGCTGCAATTTTGTATGAAAGGTGCTATATAAATAAAGTTTATTATTATTATTATAACTAGTTTATATTTGTGGGCTAGACCTGTTTTTACGGGTTATTATGGGCTGGCAGTGCAGTGTAATGGTTAGGGGGAGCTGGGCTTGTAACTCAGAGGTTGCAGGTTCAATTCCCAGGTGGGGGGGCACTGCCGTTGTATCCTTGAGCTAAAGGTACTTAACCTGAATTGCTTCAGTAAAAATATCCAGCTGTATAAATGGATTGTGTGTTAAGAAATGTAAAACTGTGTAAGTCGCTCTGGATAAGAGCGTCTGGTAAAATGCCTAAAATGTTAAATGTAAATGGGTACATAAACAGATTCATGCTCTGTTTTTCTGGGTTGGTAAAGATGGGGGTGTTTTTTTTGGCTGGACCCCTTGTGGTAGGACTGTGTAAATACGGCCCTGTGGTGGCGCGGAGTGGGGAACGCAATGTGTCTAAAGAACTTATCACATATAATATCACATTCTTAAAAACAGATTTTTTGCTTTGGAAAACAGACCTCATATGGCCAAACATGGGAAACCATAGCACACAATGTATAGTTTGATTCTATAATACTGTATATTTTTAAGCCTGTTTATTTCCCTTTTAAATGTGGGTTAAGAGTCAATAGCAAAAGCAGAATAAGCTGTTTGGCATTGGCAGAGAAGATCTGGCTAATTTTTCATGGGCGCAACCCACATACTCAGCTGTGCTGCTCATCTCACTAATGCATGTTCCTTACAAATGGGGCACCATTTAAAAGGGAAATAAACAGGCTTTCCAATTATATAAAATGTATTGCCATGAAGCATTGTTACAACAGAGAAATAATCTACCAAACACAAATTACCGAACTTTTTGTTCGATGTTTATATATATATTTTTTTTTTCTATTTATTTGTATTATTACTTTGTGTTGTTGCTTATTTTCTGTCCGTACTCTGGTCATTTGACTGGATGTCTGTCTAACTGTATATTATGGAAATGTATGTACATATTTATAGTTTGATAATACTGTGTACAGTGGAGCCGCGGTTATCGGGCATGATCCGTTCCAGAAAGTCGGCCGAAAACCGAAATGCTCGAAAACCGAGGTAATATTTCCCATAAGAAATAATGTAAATCCAATTAATCCGTTCCACACACCCAAAAATATTAACAAAAATACATTTTATACAGAATAACTATAGTTTCACATGCAGAAAACAACGAGAAATAAATATAAAAGACAAATAAATAGAATAAATGAACATTTAACTTTACCTTTATTGAAGACTCTTGTTGGCTTATGTAAGATGGTGAGGAGGGGGGAGGGAGGAGGAGAGGTGTTATTGTTTGGGGAAATCACGTGGCAGCAAGCGAACAGGAACGTACAGGTTCGTAACGGACGGATTTCCTTGCTCGATAACCGAGGTTCCACTGTATATATATATATATTTTTTTTAAATTCTATTTATTTGTATTATTACTTTGTGTTGTTGCTTATTTTCTGGTCGTACTCTGGTCATTTGTATATTTGACTGGATGTCTGTCTAACTGTACATTATGGAAATGTATGAACATATAACAATATTTGGCCCATAGAGGGGTGCGGTTTCCAGGACCTTCTGGCTCTCTAAGTAAGAGAGATAGCAAAGTTAAATATGAGAAAGACTACAAAGAAAAAAATGTTTGGGGAATGGAATAGAAAACACACACACACACACACACACACACACACACACACACACACACACACAAGAGGGAAAGTAGGGGGAAAAAGCACAGGAAGCAATAGCTATCATTTTTAATAATGATAATTAAAAAATAAACAATAATAACAAAATATGAAAAATAATAAGTCCCCGAAGGTTGGGAAGGTGGTGGTTGGGTTTAAAAAAAAATATTTATTTTTTATTTTTTTAGACAGACATGGACCAGATCATCGTCACCTGCAATGACATGCAAATCAGTAGTGTGGAAATATGGGCCGTGTCTATCGATGTCAGAGCACAAACACAACATGTTGTCTGATCATCAAGTATGCAGATAGATACAGGACAAATGTCTATTTTAATGTGAGGAAGGAATTGTCTCGATTTATGAATGAATGAAAGGAGGAGCGAGAGTGGTCTAACGCTACACACTTTGGCTGGTCCTGTACGAGTGAATCATCGTGTGAATCTTTTTCCATAACTCTGAGACATGGCCTTTATAAGCCTGAGCATATTATTTCTTTATTATTATATATATATTTTTAAATAATTGTATTTGTCCGATTTCTCCCTGTTTGGTAGCCAATTACCCGTGTGCTTAGTTCAATCCCCCCTCCCTCATAGTTCGCTGCCGTAGCCCTGTGACCGGCAGTGACAAGGGCGTAGCGCTGCCTCCTCCGAGACAGCACTCACCAGGCCGTCGACCGTAACTCCGGCACCACAGAACCACTCCTGTGTGCAGCGAACAGTGTCGGCCTCCCTCCCAGCCAGTTGCCGCCCCGATGGCACTCCCAACCAGAGCCGACTCTGGCGGGACGGGGAATCGAACCCCGGTCGCCGTGACCAGCGTCGAACGTCGTAACCACTGGACCATGCCTGAGCACATTATTAGAGGGTTGGGGTTTTTTTGGGGGGGGGGGGGTTAACAACTATTGGCAGACATTTTAAAAATGGTTTAAAAAAGACTTGCAGAGTATGTCGTTTTTTTTCTTTCTTTCTTCTATTCTTTCATTCTTTCTTTCTTTTTTTTAATTTTTTTCTTTCTTTCTTTTTCTTTCTTTCTTTCTTTCTTTCTTTCTTTCTTTCTTTCTTTCTTTCTTTCTTTCTTTCTTTACTGCCATATTGTAAGTTGACTGTATTGTCTCTGCTCTGGTGATACTCTGTTGATGTGTTTGTGTGTTTTTTCTTTTCTTTTCTGCAATGTGTATGGTCTGATGTTTAGTGTTTTGTGAGGACCACAATGGAAATAAGCCTTCGGGCTTTATTGTGTTTTTATCCTCTGTGATTTTTTATTTTTACTTTCTCTTGTATGTTATGTGTGTTGGCCTATGTGCCGTTTTTAATCACCAAATAAACCAAACAAACAAAACAAACAAATGTCATGAATTACGATGTTTCTCTGGCTCGGGAAATCTGTCTGAGTAGAGGACACTGGCTCTATTGTGAAATGTGTGGTTAAAAAATGGTTCTCTCTCCCAACAAATTGGAAAGCTAGTGGACGCCCGCACAGATGATTATGGACAAAATTGAAACAGACCATATTCTGTGACCTCTGTTGTTTTTTTGGTGATTTTCTATTTTTGTTGTTTATTCACATTTTTTCTCCCCATTTAGTATCCAATTATACCCTCTCTCTTCTTCACGTCTTTATCATTGTAAAGCGCTTTGGGTTCCTTGAAAAGCACTATATAAATCCAATGTTCAATTCAATTCAATGGCAATTATCCCCCTCCCCCGTGTGTGTGTGTGTGTGTGTGTGTGTAAAGAGCATGTGATAGTGTGTGTGTGTGTGTGTGTGTGTGTAAAGAGAGTGTGTTGTGTGTGTGTGTGTGTGTGTGTGTGTGTGTGTGTGTGTGTGTGTAAAGAGCATGTGATTGTGTGTGTATGTGTGTAAAGAGAGTGTGATAGTGTGTGTGTGTGTGTGTGATAGTGTGTGTGTGTAAAGAGCTTGTGATAGTGTGTGTGTGTGTGTGTATAAAGAGAGTGTGATTGTTTGTGTGTGTGATAGAGTGTGTGTGTGTGTGTATAAAGAGAGTGTGATTGTGTGTGTGTGTGTGTGTGTGTGTGTGTGTGTGTGTGTGTGTGTGTGTGTGTGTGTGTGTGTGATACGCACTAACACATAAAGGTTCCGTGTGGCTCAGTAGATAGAGCATGGCGTTGATAGGTTGTGGGTTCAATTCCCACTGGGAATGTACTAGTGTAAGTCGCTTTGGATAAAAGACTTATGCTAAATGGCATATATATATTACATTACATTACATTACATTACAGGCATTTAGCAGACGCTCTTATCCAGAGCGACTTACACTGTTTACATTTCTTTACAATCCATTTATACAGCTGGATATTTTATTGAAGCAGTTCAGGTTAAGTACCTTTAGCTCAAGGGGTACAACAGCAGTGCCCCCACCTGGAGATTGAACCTGCAACCTCTGAGTTACAAGCCCAGTTCCCTAACCATTATACCACACTGCCTGCCAATATATATATATATACATACTTTCTAATCACAGAATCATTAGAGAAATATATTACTCACACAGACAGACTGCTGTACGGTAATAATCAAATCAAGATGCGTGATTGACTGCCTCTCAGTGAAAATGATTTACACCACCCCACCCTCCCCGAGCCAAAGACTATTTCAAACAACAGATGAATCCACATCTGTCTACACAACTTCACTCAGAGAGCGAAACAATACGAAGGAAAAACAAACGACAACATCAATCATCAAAAATCAATGATTTCATTAAGAAAGAGGACGTACATTTCAAATATATTAACGTCGTAACATCATGTGCGGTTGTTCTTTTTACTTTTTATTTATATATTTTTTTTAAACATTGCTTTCTCGTGAAGGTCAAAGAAGGGGCGCGTTTGGGGGCCAGGAAGTGCACTGTTGTTGTGAAACTCTGGTCACTGCAGAAATGCATTCTGGGACACAAACGAGGGGCCAAATCCTGGACAAACAGACCCACGGTGAACCGCAGAGGAAACGACCAAACGCCACGTGTTTACATTTCATTTTTAAAACTTGGCTTAACAGACCGCTAGAGGAACTTGCTCCCCCTCACCTCCAGACACTCATCACACCCTACACACCCGGCCAGACCCCTCCGCTCCGCCTCCTCTGGCCAAACTGACTGCCCCATCCCTCCGGGCGCCTGGCAGCCGCTCCTCGCGGTCTCGCCTCTTCTCTGTCCTGACCCCTCGCTGGTGGAACGATCTTCCATAATCGGTCAGGACCGCGGAATCACTGGCCATCTTCCGCAAGAGACTCAAAACCCACCTCTTCAGACTCCACTACCACTGACTCTGTACATTAACTAATTGTCATCACCACTGCCAACATGTTTAATACTGCATTTTGTAATCTGTATACTTGTTTAAAACTTCCTTGAGAAAATAAATAAAAAATAAATCTACTAACCTTTTCCTTCCCAGTGTTACAGGTACGGTATGCAGCTGCCAACAATGATGTCTATCGCTGTATTACTGCACTGACCTCTTGCGCGAACAATGATTGGTCTTACCATGTATTAATACACATCTTGTAAGTCGCTCTGGATAAGAGCGTCTGCTAAATGCTTAAAATGTAAAACCACAATGAGATATTCCCATAAAACTCAACAAGTTTTGTTTTTGTTGCACCAGCCACAATGTCAGGAACAAAGAGATTTTATATGATGATAAACGATGCGTTCCATCGCACAAAACGTGGTTCCCTCCCCGAGATTAATTCAAAACGGCCATACTGTCACATAAAGGCAGAGCGCTGTTCAATCAAACAAAGAAAGCAAGCGACTGCAGAACAACATCCCAGATTAAAGAAGATCCATATCACATAACATGATGCATTGTGGGTAACGCGGTCCACAGCTTTTACATTTGTAGGCATTTAGCAGACGCTCTTATCCAGAGCGACTTACAGTTTACATTACAATACATTTATACAGCTGGATATTTTTACTGAAGCAATTCAGGTTAAGTACCTTTAGCTCAAGGGTACAACGGCAGTGTCCCCCACCTGGGGATTGAACCTGCAACCTCTGAGTTACAAGCCCAGCTCCTTAACCATTACACTACACTGCCTGCCTATATAAGGGAGATAGCCTGTCTTTTGGTAATACTGTTATGGGCTATGATATTCCATTATGGATGTGTACTGTGATTTGGCTGTTTGGAAACCATTTTTCACTCCAAATATGCTTTAAAAGTAGGCATATCTAATTTGGCAATCAGGGATATATTTCGGAACTGTTACCGAATGTTATGGTACTATAGCCTACTTTTTCCATCGCATTTCCAAACACTTGGTGTGCAATAAGACTTCCACTCCCCTAAATGTTTACTTTTTTTTTACTGAAGCAATTCAGGTTAAGTACCTTTAGCTCAAGGGTACAACGGCAGTGTCCCCCACCTGGGGATTGAACCTGCAACCTCTGAGTTACAAGCCCAGCTCCCCCCTAACCATTACACTACACTGTCGCCATATTACAATGCAGGGGTCAAAATTCAGCATTGTGGAGGCCTCCCGGGTTGGTCTTTGCTGCAACCCACACACCAAACCACCTGATTTCACTAATTAGCTCGCTTCCTGGACCAAGGAGGTAAACTAATTATTCGAAATCAGGTGGTGTAGTGCGTGGTTGGAGCAAATACCTGCAGACACTGCGGACCTCGAGGCCTGGATTTGAATACCCCTGGTCTAGAGCCATAGAGACTACATCTCCCACCAGCCCCCTGGTCTAGAGCCATATAGACTACATCTCCCATCAACCCCCTGGTCCAGAGCCATAGAGACTACATCTCCCTTCAGCCCCCTGGTCTAGAGCCATAGAGACTACATCTCCCATCAGCCCCCTGGTCTAGAGCCATAGAGACTACATCTCCCATCAACCCCCTGGTCTAGAGCCATAGAGACTACATCTCCCATCAACCCCCTGGTCTAGAGCCATAGAGACTACATCTCCCATCAGCCCCCTGGTCTAGAGCCATAGAGACTACATCTCCCATCAGCCCCTTGGTCTAGAGCCATAGAGACTACATCTCCCATCATCCCCTGGTCTAGAGCCATAGAGACTACATCTCCCATCAGCCCCCTGGTCTAGAGCCATAGAGACTACATCTCCCATCAACCCCCTGGTCTAGAGCCATAAAGACTACATCTCCCATCAACCCCCTGGTCTAGACATTATTGATTAAAGGGTCCCTTAAGATAGAACGGTCCAGGGCCTCCCGGGTGGTCTAGCGGTCACAACGTTCGACGCTGGCCACTGCGACCGGGGTTCGATTCCACCGGCCGCGCCAGAGTCCACTCTGCCCCAGGAGTGCCACTAGGGGGCGGCGATTGACTGTCTGCCCCAGGGAGGGGGGAGGGAAGCCGATACGAGCTCAATGCGATATGAGGCATTTAGCAGACGCTCTTATCCAGAGCGACTTACACAGTTTCACATTTCTTTACATGCAATCCATTTATACAGCTGGATATTTTTACTGAAGCAATTCAGGTTAAGTGCCTTTAGCTCAAGGGGTACAACAGCAGTGCCCCCACCTGGGGATTGAACCAGCAACCTCTGAGGTACAAGCCCAGCTCCCTAACCATTATGCTAACACTGCTGCAGTCTCTCCTCTTACCAGGATGTGAACATTCAGGTCTCAGCCCAACGGACAAATTGATACATTTCATTTAATGTAAAAACGTGCATTCCGTAATAAAATAACATTCAGTAATTGTCTAAAACCCTTATGAATGGAGCAAACGGAGACTTAGGGGGGATTTGATTGAGGTTCTTAAATTCCTAAAAGGGATTAACAAAGTGAACTAACCAAAGATTTTTTTTTAAGATAAGCGGGGTCAGAGCAGAACAAGAGGCCAGGACACAGGTGGCAAATTCCACACAGATGTTAGGAAGTTTTTCTTCACACAGAGAGTTGTCATTACCTGGAACAGCTTGCCAGGTCGGGTAGTAGCATTTTCCATCACTGTCAACAAAACACAAAATTATGGAATTTCTTTCTTTATAAATTTATTTCAGATTTTTTTTCCCCGTTTTGGTTGCCAATTAAACCCTCTATTTTACTTCAACTCCCCACCCTCACGAGGGAGGGGATTGAACTAAGCACAGCGGGAGTAATTGGCTTCCAAATTGGGAGAAAAACAGGGGTAAAATCTGAAAAATAAATAAAGTTTTTATTTTTGTAATTAAAAGAAAATGTGGCCCAGAAATGTGTTGTGCCCAGACTAGAGGTGGGGATGTTATTTAAAAGGGTCAAAGCTTCCTGTCCAAATAATCCATCCTTGTACCTTAAAATCCTCCACAAGTTTAATGTTGGTTTTTTTTTAAATAAATGTATTTCAGATTTTTTCCTGTTTTTATCCCAATTTGGTTGCCAATTAAACCCTCTATTTACTTAAATTCCCCACCCTCACGAGTCCGTCGCCCGTCCTCCGGGAGCGAGACACACATTCCTGGTTGAGTGTTCCCGCCTCTTCCGAGACGGGAATTCTTCCACGGACTCCTTAACCTATCTCCTCGACGGACTCGTGCCGGCTCTCCCTCCCCCTCCACCGGAGGCGGACAGCCAAACGCCCCCGCCTCCGATCGGGGCTGACGACCAGGGCCGGTCTGGTAGAGACGCGGGTTTCGATCCGCGTCCCTGACGGGCAGCGCATACCACACCGAAGCATGGTGCGTTAGATGGGTCACTTTTAAAAGTAAACAAAAAAATAGTAAAGGCAAAAAATGGGAACTGGGCCTGCAGTGTAAACATGGTCCAACAGACACCGGAGTCACAGTAGAGAGGAGAGTGAAAGAGGGGAGAGTGAAAGAGAGTAGAGTGAAAGAGAGTCGAGTGAAAGAGGGGACTTGTTGTGTCCCCTCTCCCTCTCTCTCCTCTCCTCCCTCTCTCTCTCTCAATCTCTCTCTCTCTCTCTCTCTCTCTCTCTCTCTCTCTCTCTCTCTCTCTCTCTCTCTCCCTCCGTCTCCCCTCCTCCCTCTCTCTCTCTCTCTCCCTCTCCCTCTCTCTCTCTCTCTCTCTCTCTCTCTCTCTCTCTCTCTCTCTCTCTCTCTCTCTCTCCCCTCTCTCTCTCTCCCTCCCTCTCTCTCCCCCCCTCCCTCTCTCCTCTCTCTCTCTCTCTCTCTCTCTCTCTCTCTCCTTCCCCTTCCCTCTCTCTCTCTCTCTCTGATGGTGGAAATTAGTTAAAGGCTAATTCTGCACGGATATTAGGATGTTTTTCTGGACACTGGAGTCACAGTAGAGAGGAGAGAGTGAAAGAGAGGGGAGAGTGAAAGAGGGGAGAGAGTGAAAGAGAGGGGAGAGTGAAAGAGGGGAGAGAGTGAAAGAGGGGAGAGAGTGAAAGAGGGGAGAGAGTGAAAGAGGAGAGAGAGTGAAAGAGAGAGAGAGTGAAAGAGGAGAGAGAGTGAAAGAGAGAGAGAGAGTGAAAGAGGAGAGAGAGTGAAAGAGGAGAGAGTGAAAGAGAGAGAGAGTGAAAGAGGAGAGAGAGTGAAAGAGAGGGGAGAGTGAAAGAGGGGAGAGAGTGAAAGAGGGGAGAGAGTGAAAGAGGGGAGAGAGTGAAAGAGAGAGAGAGAGTGAAAGAGAGAGAGAGTGAAAGAGGAGAGAGAGTGAAAGAGAGAGAGAGAGTGAAAGAGGAGAGAGAGTGAAAGAGGAGAGAGAGAGAAAGAGAGAGAGAGAGTGAAAGAGGGGAGAGAGTGAAAGAGAGGAGAGAGTGAAAGAGGGGAGAGAGTGAAAGAGGAGAGAGTGAAAGAGGGGAGAGAGTGAAAGAGGAGAGAGAGAGAAAGAGAGGAGAGTGAAAGAGAGGGAGAGTGAAAGAGGGGAGAGAGTGAAAGAGAGGAGAGAGTGAAAGAGGAGAGAGTGAAAGAGGAGAGAGTGAAAGAGAGTAGAGTGAAAGAGGAGAGTGAAAGAGGGGAGAGAGTGAAAGAGGAGAGAGAGTGAAAGAGGAGAGAGTGAAAGAGGGGAGAGAGTGAAAGAGGAGAGAGAGTGAAAGAGAGACATTTTAGCCAGACATTCACTCTCCAAAACCAGAAAGCATGTATTTGTCTCCCTCCTGTGGACAAATTTAATAACTGCACTGCATTGTAATCATGCAGTGTATTTATATGCACCCTGGGCCGTGAAAACTCTTATGTAGCGATCTCCCTGGTGCTTTAAAAGTGACAAAATAGCTAGCTAGATAGCCATAGGTCCCTTCTCATAAACCATGGCCATATCATCTTCAAAACGGCGAGAAAGTATTTAAAAACAACGCGGAAAACTGACATTTTGGCGTAAGTATCGTTTTCAGCCTAGACCTCGAGGTGTCCAAACGACCATCTAGCGGTCTTCATAGTAATTTAAAAGTGACAAGAAATAGCTAGCTAGATAGCCATAGGTCCATTCTCATAAACCATGGCCATATGATCTTCCCAAACTGGCGAGAAAGTATTTTAAAACAACGTGGAAACGAACATTTTAGCCAGACATTCGCTCTCCAAAACCAGAAAGCATGCATTTGTCTCCCTCCTGTGGACACATTTAATAACTGCACTGCATTGTAATCATGCAGTGTATTTATATGCACCCTGGGCCGTGAAAACTCTTATGTAGCGGTCTTCATAGTACTTTAAAAGTGACAAAAATAGCTAGCTAGACAGCCATAGGTCCCTTCTCATAAACCATCACAATATGGTCCTCCAAAACGGTGAGAAAGTATTTAAAAACATTGCGGAAACGGACATTTTAGCCAGACATTCACTCTCCAAAACCAGAAAGCATGCATTTGGCTCCCTCCTGTGGACAAATTCAATAACTGCACTGCATTGTAATCATGCAGTGTATTTATATGCACCCTGGGGCGTGAAAACTCTTATGTAACGATCTCCCTGGTGCTTTAAAAGTGACAAAAATAGCTAGCTAGATAGCCATAGGACCCTTCTCATAAACCATCACAACATGGTCCTCCAAAAAGTATTTAAAAACATCGCTAAAAACGGACATTTTGGCGTAAGTATGGTTTTCACCCTAGACGCCGAGGTGTCCAAACGACCATCTAGCGGTCTTCATAGTACTTTAAAAGTGACAAAAATAGCTAGCTAGATAGCCATAGGTCCCTTCTCATAAACCATGGCCATATGATCTTCCCAAACTGGCGAGAAAGTATTTTAAAACAATGTGGAAAGAAACATTTTAGCCAGACATTCGCTCTCCAAAACCAGAAAGCATGCATTTGGCTCCCTCCTGTGGACAAATTCAATAACTGCACTGCATTGTAATCATGCAGTGTATTTATATGCACCCTGGGCCGTGAAAACTCTTATGTAGCGATCTCCCTGGTGCTTTAAAAGTGACAAAAATAGCTAGCTGGATAGCCATAGGACCCTTCTCATAAACCATCACAACATGGTCCTCCAAAAAGTATTTAAAAACATCGCTAAAAACGGACATTTTGGCGTAAGTATGGTTTTCACCCTGGAAGCCGAGGTGTCCAAACGACCATCTAGCGGTCTTCATATTACTTTAAAAGTGACAAAAATAGCTAGCTAGACAGCCATAGGTCCCTTCTCATAAACCATCACAATATGGTCCTCCAACACGGCGAGAAAGTATTTAAAAACATTGCGGAAACGGACATTTTAGCCAGACATTCGCTCTCCAAAACCAGAAAGCATGCATTTGGCTCCCTCCTGTGGACATATTCAATAACTGCACTGCATTGTACTCATGCAGTGTATTTATATGCACCCTGGGCCGTGAAAACTCTTATGTAGCGATCTCCCTGGTGCTTTAAAAGTGGCAAAAATAGCTAGCTAGATAGCCATAGGGCCTTTCTCATAAACCATCACAATATGGTCCTCCAAAACGGCGAGAAAGTATTTAAAAACAACGTGGAAACGAACATTTTAGCCAGACATTCACTCTCCAAAACCAGAAAGCATGCATTTGTCTCCCTCCTGTGGACACATTTAATAACTGCACTGCATTGTAATCATGCAGTATATTTATATGCACCCTGGGCCGTGAAAACTCTTATGTAGCGGTCTTCATAGTACTTTAAAAGTGACAAAAATAGCTAGCTAGATACAGGGTTCCTACAAGTTTCAACAAGTCAAATTTAAGACTTTTTTAGACCTCTTTGAATAGAATTTTAGACCTATTCGCGACACCATATGATAGCTTTTTGTCATCCTCGAGGTGATGAAATTAGGGATTTCACTGCCATACAGACAAAAAGTCTGAAGGATAATTCATATAAAATAAATAAGTCTCAAAAGTAGATTTATTTTTATCTTTTTATTAACTGTAGAAAGTCACTTCAAAGTGAAGAGAACAAAGTGCACAAAAGCTTATAACAGCTTAATGTTACAGTATGTCTACAAAGAGACACGACACTTGTTACTATGTAACAGAGCTGGGGAGGAACTACTTGGGGGCATTTCTGTGAAAACTTTGTGAAAACTGAACCAGTCCCCAACAACAACAAAATCACTCAATCTTTCTGAGCTCTGCTCCCTTTGCCTCTATCTCCTTCTCAATTATCTCAAGCTCAGCCAACTTCTTCTTGCTGCCCTTTCACAGGATGTTTGACTTGGAGATGAGCTCGGCCATCTTCGTGCCAGACTTGGCCTCTGCCTCTTCTGCTGTCTTGTCAGCCTCTCTGGCCAGACCTTGAGACACCTCTAGGATGGTTTTCTTTCTCTTTCTCAGCTCCTCGAGGTCGTCCTCTGCAGCCTTTCTCTTCCGAGCCTTTGCTTCCAACTCCTTCTTCCTTCTCTCCTCTGTAAGGTAGTCACGGTACCTGGTCCTAGCTGCTTCCACAGACTTCAGGAGCTCCTTAGTGAGTGGCACCTGTCAGGGAAATTCATATAATTGTATTATAAAACATTGCATTGCTTTTAAAACTAATATATCAGTTAAAACTCTCTACCGTTGTGCCTGTTGACTAGAAAAGGAAGTGACATGTGTTTCAAATAAACCGTTTTTAAAAAATAAATGAAGAAACTTGATGAAATTAACACACCTTAGTAACACCTCCGTGTAGAGCGACATAGTCGCACACAAGCCGCCGAGCAACAACAGTGTCCCCCATTATGTTGGTTGTCTCCACCTCTTTGTTCACCGAAAAGCCTCTCTCGACAGACCGTGGGACAAGATGAGCAGCTTCTGGCAAAAAGCCCAGAGGTCAGGGTAGGGCTCGCTGAGGACATCACGCAAGAAGACATCCACTCTCTTTTGCACGGGTTGGAAAGAGTGGAACTCCTCACTTCTCCCCTCAAGGGACAGGAGAGCACCGAACTGCTCCAGTATAACATCACCTATCACAAAACATATAAAGAAAAAAATTACATAAATCAGTACATCAACAATTAGACATGTATTGGTCATTCTAGATTCACTGAAACTACACTGGTTGACATAAAAAGGTCACTGTAGCCAAAAGGTGACAAGTTTGCAGGTATGATTATTGGTGAACAACATGATGGTGATGAAAATACAATTGGTGAGGGTGAAGGTGCAATTTGTCATAGCCTGTTCCAGAATTACTCCTACCAGCAGAAATCCCTGTCACTTGCTTGACCTCCAGAAATGTCTTGACAAGACCTTTCATCTGTCTCCTGCAACTGTCTGGGTCTCTGCACATAACAGTGGGGTCCAGACACGCCACTGTCTAGCCACTGGGTATTTCAGTGGGCTCTTCTCCTGCCCTTTCAGGACCATATTTGACAGTCCCTGAGCACACTCTGTCCTGAACTCCAGGGCTGTGCGCTCACCTTTGGTGCTCTGGAGAGGGGGATAACAGGGGATGAATAGCACGTCTAAAATGACTTTTGCTGCCAGCATCCTGGCCTTAACTTGTAACATCTTTTAAACCTATTTAGACCTATTACGCCACTCTTTAACCTAAAAACACTGTTTACATTGTTGCAATCAACACAAACATCACATCAGTTTTAACAGGTATACACACAAATGGTGCATCAAGTCTAAGTAGGTTAAATTATCACACTACCTTGGAGGAGCTCTCTCCTGATGGAGCGTCTCAGAAGTCTCTGTAACAGGCACACTAAAAAGTGAATAGATGTCCTGGCAAAATGTAAAACTGACAGCTCAGAGCAGGGAAAAGGAGAATGTAAGCATTCGCTGACTCTACGGAAGCTAGAAATTGCATTATAATGATACCGTGCATTCCTCCCCGTATGAATCTTTACCTTGAGAAACTCTGCCAAGTCCCTCCCTAAGAAGGGCATCACTGGCTCGTCCGCCTGGTATCTCTTCAGGATCGGAGTGAACGTCCTGGCAATGGCCATGTAGAAGTGGAGCTTGGCCAGGATGAGAGGATCCTTTATAGCTGCCGCTATGGTGTCACATGATCCTGTATAAAATAGAGAAGAAAAATATAAAATGTATTTCATATAATTGGTAGAAGTGCATGCACACTGACATTAAGGTTACCACATTACAGTAACTATCAGTTCCTTTCCCCTTCAAGTTTCAAAGTTCAGTTAAACAATGTGTCAGTAGCCAGGAAGAAGTCATCAGTGTTCTCCAGTCTTATCGTATTTGTATAACTTATACAGAGTGCTCACCAGTTCCAGGGTTGGGGACTTTCTTAGTCCTCACTGCCTCCATGTAGATGAGGAGTGATGGCCAGACCGCCAGAGCCCTCTCCACCACAGGCAGGTTCTCCACCTAGCGGTGGGCGCAGAAGGACAACGGGAACACACTGGACCTGGTGACCTGCATGTAGTCCTCCCTCCTCGCTGGCACAATGTTAAACAATGTGTGCATTGCCTTCAAAAGAAAAAGGCATGTTCATTTGTCACATGCACATGGTAAACATTGTACAGTGAAATGTTACCGATGGCTCCCATGACAAATGACTGCAACAAGACTGCAAAATAGAAATACAAATTAAAAATGAAATAAAAATAAAAATAAAAGTTTCAGTTAACACACCAGCAATGTACAGAGTTGTACAGTGGGTTGTCGATGGGGGGAGGCCATGTGCACAGATAAAAATTTACGATACGGTTGTACTAAACAGGTGGAATTGATAACATTAATTGTGGCCCCATCACTGGAATGGCTGTGTCACACTAAATGGAACAGGTGCATAATTAATTTGATCAATTACATGTGTGTTTTCAGGCAGCTGGTACATTGCAAATCAATATTTACAGCAAGTTATAAATAGGCAGAGGGGGATTATGAATGTAGTACAGACTTATACCTTCAGCAGTCTGTCCAGCCCCCATGCCACGAAGCCACACTTGAAGGCATTGTGAAGAGCTCCCCACGGTCACCAGCTGCTTACCTGTCATTGAATGCATATAACTTTATTAGAAAACATATAGAACCATATCAGTTTAAAACCCTCCTCTGTTGTGTCTGTAAGAAAGTGACATGTGGTATTAACAGGACATGATGTGACTGTTGAGGGATCGAAGAGTTGGGGGCTGTCCTTTCTCTTCCCTAGTGGTCTAGGGCTTTGGCCATAGGCTTTAGGTAAATGAGTTATGTGTTTGTGTGATAGATAAACAGTTTTTATACGTGAAGACGCTTTATATAATAATGATTCTAAAACATACCTCCATAGAGTTGAGCATGCTCCTCCTGGAGAAGGTCGAGGAATTTCCCATTCACGTTGGGACCGTCCATCGACACAGAGACCAGGCTCCTTAGATGGAGCTGGTTAACACACTCCTGAAACATAGAAATGAATGTTAGGCAATGTCCATGTTGTTCATAGCCGAGTTCAGCATTACAAATGAAAACAACAAGGGTTGCAGGATGAACAAATGTGTAGGCCTATACTTAATTGCAGCTACAGGAAGGGTGACTGAGAATATTCAAATGGCTGTGATAATTGCAATATTGGCTAACAACAATCATTTCAAATGTACTCAAACACTCATTCCTATGAAGCTGAAAATTAACATGTACTGTAGCTAGTATGTTCACAGATGAGACAAGTAGGCTAAGTTAACGTTAGCCTACAATAGGCCCACTGATGTAAAGTTAGCTGTGACACACTACAGCTAATGGCATTATAGAAAAATAGCTACCAAATGGAACAGATCAATAATTGATTTGCGTTACTTACTTTAACATTCGCCAGCAAGTCCTGCGCTGTTGCATGTCCCATGAACTGGGACCCCAGGTACCTAGACTGGACTTTCTCCTCATCCCAGAAACGAACATGTATGTCCAGCTGCTTGGTCTTGGTCGCCTTGTTCAAACTTTCATCAAACATAACAACGAATGGTCCGTTGTTGACTTTCGCGATGAGATCCCTCTTTATGTATTCCGCCAAACCGAACTTTGTGATATAAGCCGTCTTATCACCACCACACGCAAATGTATTCGCGATGTCATTCTTGGGGACTGGTTCAGTTTTCACAAAGTTTTCACAGAAATGCCCCCAAGTAGTTCCTCCCCAGCTCTGTTACATAGTAACAAGTGTCGTGTCTCTTTGTAGACATACTGTAACATTAAGCTGTTATAAGCTTTTGTGCACTTTGTTCTCTTCACTTTGAAGTGACTTTCTACAGTTAATAAAAATATAAAAATAAATCTACTTTTGAGACTTATTTATTTTATATGAATTATCCTTCAGACTTTTTTGTCTGTATGGCAGTGAAATCCCTAATTTCATCACCTCGAGGATGACAAAAAGCTATCATATGGTGTCGCGAATAGGTCTAAAATTCTATTCAAAGAGGTCTAAAAAAGTCTTAAATTTGACTTGTTGAAACTTGTAGGAACCCTGTATCTAGCTAGCTATTTTTGTCACTTTTAAAGTACTATGAAGACCGCTACATAAGAGTTTTCACGGCCCAGGGTACATATAAATACACTGCATGGTTACAATGCAGTGCAGTTATTAAATGTGTCCACAGGAGGGAGACAAATGCATGCTTTCTGGTTTTGGAGAGCGAATGTCTGGCTAAAATGTTCGTTTCCACATTGTTTTAAAATACTTTCTCGCCAGTTTGGGAAGATTATATGGCCATGGTTTATGAGAAGGGACCTATGGCTATCTAGCGAGCTATTTGTGTCACTTTTAAAGTAATATGAAGACCGCTAGATGGTCGTTTGGACACCTCGGCGTCTAGGGTGAAAACCATACTTACGCCAAAATGTCCGTTTTTAGCGATGTTTTTAAATACTTTTTGGAGGACCATGTTGTGATGGTTTATGAGAAGGGTCCTATGGCTATCTAGCTAGCTATTTTTGTCACTTTTAAAGCACCAGGGAGATCGCTACATAAGAGTTTTCACGGCCCAGGGTGCATATAAATACAGTGCATGATTACAATGGGAATCCGGTGCAGTTATTGAATTTGTCCACAGGAGGGAGCCAAATGCATGCTTTCTGGTCTAGCTAGCTATTTTTGTCACTTTTAAAGCACTATGAAGACCGCTACATAAGAGTTTTCACGGCCCAGGGTGCATATAAATACAGTGCATGATTACAATGCGAATCCGTGCAGTTATTGAATATGTCCACAGGAGGGAGCCAAATGCATGCTTTCTGGTTTTGGAGAGCGAATGTCTGGCTAAAATGTCCGTTTTCCGCGTTGTTTTAAAATACGCCCGTTTTGGAAGATCATATGGCCATGGGTTATGAGAAGGGCCCTATGGCTATCTAGCTAGCTATTGTTGTCACTTTTAAAGTCCTATAAAGACCGTTAGATGGTCGTTTGGACACCGCGGGGTCTAGGCTGAAAACGATACCTACGCCAAAATGACAGTTTTTAGCGATGTTTTTAAATATTTCCTCGCCGTTTTGGAGGACCATATTGTGATGGTTTATGAGAAAGGACCTATGGCTATATAGCTAGCTATTTTTGTCACTTTTAAAGCACCAGGGAGATCGCTACATAAGAGTTTTCACGGCCCAGAGTGCATATAAATACAGTGCATGATTACAATGGGGTGCATATAAATACACTGCATGATTACAATGCAGTGCAGTTATTGAATTTGTCCATGGCCATGGGAGGGCTAGCCAAATGCATGCTTTCTGGTTTTGGAGAGCGAATGTCTGGCTAAAATGTCAGTTTCCGCAATGTTTTTAAATACTTTCTCGCCGTTTTGGAGGACCATATTGTGATGGTTTATGAGAAGGGACCTTTGGCTGTCTAGCTAGCTATTTTTGTCACTTTTAAAGTACTATGAAGACCGCTACATAAGAGTTTTCACGGCCCAGGGTGCATATAAATATACTGCATGATTACAATGCAGTGCAGTTATTAAATGTGTCCACAGGAGGGAGACAAATGCATGCTTTCTGGTTTTGGAGAGCGAATGTCTGGCTAAAATGTTCGTTTCCACGTTGTTTTTAAATACTTTCTCGCCGTTTTGGAGGACCATATTGTGATGGTTTATGAGAAGGGACCTATGGCTGTCTAGCTAGCTATTTTTGTCACTTTTAAAGTAATATGAAGACCGCTAGATGGTCGTTTGGACACCTCGGCTTCTAGGGTGAAAACCATACTTACGCCAAAATGTCCGTTTTTAGCGATGTTTTTAAATACTTTTTGGAGGACCATGTAGTGATGGTTTATGAGAAGGGTCCTATGGCTATCTAGCTAGCTATTTTTGTCACTTTTAAAGCACCAGGGAGATCGCTACATAAGAGTTTTCACGGCCCAGGGTGCATATAAATACACTGCATGATTACAATGCAGTGCAGTTATTGAATTTGTCCACAGGAGGGAGCCAAATGCATGCTTTCTGGTTTTGGAGAGCGAATGTCTGGCTAAAATGTCCGTTTCCGCAATGTTTTTAAATACTTTCTCGCCGTTTTGAAGATGATATGGCCATGGTTTATGAGAAGGGACCTATGGCTATCTAGCTAGCTATTTCTTGTCACTTTTAAATTACTATGAAGACCGCTAGATGGTCGTTTGGACACCTCGAGGTCTAGGCTGAAAACGATACTTACGCCAAAATGTCAGTTTTCCGCATTGTTTTTAAATACTTTCTCGCCGTTTTGAAGATGATATGGCCATGGTTTATGAGAAGGGACCTATGGCTATCTAGCTAGCTATTTTTGTCACTTTTAAAGCACCAGGGAGATCGCTACATAAGAGTTTTCACGGCCCAGGGTGCATATAAATACACTGCATGATTACAATGCAGTGCAGTTATTAAATGTGTCCACAGGAGGGAGACAAATGCATGCTTTCTGGTTTTGGAGAGTGAATGTCTCGCTAAATGGTTGGGTTGGGGGAGGTAACTTTAGCCCCGCATCTCTTATTTGACAAATTAAGCACTGCATACAATCCATTTATACAGCTGGATATTTTTACTGAAGCAATTCAGGTTAAGTACCTTTAGCTCAAGGTGTACAACAGCAGTGCCCCGCCTGGGAATTGAACCTGCAACCTCTGAGTTACAAGCCCAGCTCCCTAACCATTTAGTGGAGCAGATAAGTGCTACAATCTTTCAATTTGTGATACAAGCGTGAAAATTGGCATGAGCAGTCTCCATGGGTCACTTGACAAGAAAATTGTCCGAGCCATTTGAAATTTCAAGATGGCGGCCATTTTTCAAGATGGCTGACACCTTAGTGGAGCAGTTAAGTGATATAATGGTTTATTTGGTGATACAAGCATGAAAATTGGCATGAGCAGTCTCTGTGGGTCACTTGACAAGAAGCCACCCACAGCCACTTGAAATTTCAAGATGGCGGCCATTTTTCAAGATGGCCACCACCTTAGTGGAGCAGTTAGGCTTAAGAAATCATTTAGTTGGTGATACAAGCATGAAAATTGCCATGAGCCATCTCAAAGGGTCATTTGACAAGAAACCGCCCACAGCCACTTGAAATTTCAAGATGGCAGCCATTTTCAAGATGGCCACCACCTAAATGGAGTAGTTAAGCGATATAATTGTTTAGTTAGTGACACAAGCATGCAAATTGGTATGAGCAGTCTCTAAGGGTTGCTTGACAAGAAAACACTCCCAGCCACTTGAAATTTCAATTTTCAAGATGGCTGCCCCCTGGATCCTCAAAAGATCCCTTTTCTCATAGAAATGTATTGGGTTTTTTCATTAAGGACGATTTGGTGTCATTTTATTTTATATGTTTTAGATTATGCTAAAGAACAACTTTTAACGCATCAAAATACAGTTGTGTTGATTTGTTGATCATAGATAGATTAGACAAGAGTGAATATCTGCACTACCAGGGCACACTGGTGATATATCACTGCTGTTAAACTCAGAGTGGGGTTCAATGTCAGCTAATTGAAAGTTAGTATCCCAAATGCTGTCTAATTTACCCCAAAACAGTTAGATAGCCGCACCTGAATTGACAGGTTGTGCCAGCGTGGGAGAGCTGAGCCAAGGTTAATGGGGTTTTAGTTAACCGGATGGTGTACAGATCGCACGGGATATAAATGGCATTGGATGAATGATCGGACTAAGTGTAGGGTTAAGGCATGAACTTAGTTGTATCCCATACATCAAAGTGCTTGGTAAAAGGTGGTAAAAGGATAAACCCTCAGCCTCTGCCTATGCATTTGCTGCAGACATGGCAGAAGCCATCATAACAGTTGAGAAAACTAACTGGGACAGGTGTTTCATTTGTCAGCAGGACACCAAGGAAAAACTCATTCAGCCGAGTTTATTCAACAGAGAGCACGATCGTACTGGTTATGGTACCATTGCAAGAAATGTTCCATTATTTCATAAGATCAATGCTCTGCCTATCTTACTTAGTCCAACCTGACTAGATGAAGGTGATGGCATAGAAAGCACATTGACAAGAAACAGAGCAAAATATCATTCAAGCTGTAAACTTATGTTCAACAACACAAAGCTGGAAAGGGCCCAAAGAGAGCATCTTCTACTGCTGCTGAAGACACCGAAGATACCAAAGATATCCATGTCAAGAGGCCAAGAAGATCCCAGCCCTCGACAGCTTTGTGCTTTATCTGTGAAGATGAGAGTGCAACGTCCCCCTTAAGAGACACAATGACAATGAAACTTAATGAAAGGGTTAATGAATGTGCCAGGAATCTAAGCGACATGAAGCTCCTTGCAAAGCTTATTGCTGGTGATGTTGTTGCACAGGAATTTAAATACCATCCTGCCTGTCTCGTTGGACTGTACAACAGAGAGCGAGACCATCTCAATGCCCTCAAGCATGAGCAGAGCCTCAAAAGCTCAGCTAGCCATACCTGGTATCCCTCTATTTTTCAGAACTTGTCATCTACATCACGGACATGAAGACCACAAGTGACGGCACAGATCCAGTTATATTCAAGCTTGCAGATCTAGTCTCTCTCTACAAGCAACGACTGCAGCAACTTGGTGTTGAATCACCAAATGTGAATTCAACCAGACTGAAGGAGCAGCTGCTTTCTAGCATACCTGAGCTAGAAGAACACAAGGCAGGACGTGATGTACTGCTTGCATTCAAGAAGGACATCAGCTCTGTTCTTTCTGATGTAAGCAAATACAGTGAAGCTGAAGCCATTCACTTAGCTAAGGCTGCCAGCATCATACGTAGAGAGATGCTTAATCACAAGACAAAGTTTGACAACAAATTCCATGAGGGATTTGTTGAAGAATCCGTTCCACCAACGCTTCTTCAGTTCATCTGCAATATTGAACATGGTGTAGATATCAAGTCACATTTGAATCATGGGGTATTCAAATCAGACATTGCAATTGCACAGTTATTGCAATACAATTGCTACTCTAAGTGCAAAGATGGTGCAGCAACCCACAGACACTCAAAAGACCGCGAAACTCCATTTGCTGTATACATCGGGATGGCGGTGTATGTGAAGACACGAAAGCGACAACTCGTTGATATGCTTCATGAGAATGGAATTAGCATCTCCTATGACAGGGTGTTGGAAGTTTCTGCACTGCTAGGAGAATCTGTGGTGAACCAATATGTGGTAGATGGGGTTGTCTGCCCACCGATTCTGCGAAAGGGACTCTTCACCACATCTGCTATGGACAACATTGACCATAATCCCACAGCAACAACAGCAAATACCTCCTTTCATGGTACTATTTCCATGTTCCAACATCCAACCCTTAACAATGGCGGTGAGATAAGGCCACCACTCCACCTTTCAGATAACAGACCAAACAAGGTTCCTGAGATTCCTGAATCCTTCTCTAACATCCAACCAGCTTTCTTCAATAAGAAAAACCCAGAGCCCCATCCTGTAGCCAACCTATCATTGCCAGACCTCACTGTATTCAGCAGAAACTTTGCACCCAGTATGAATGGCTGGAGAAGGTTAGCCTAACCCAAGAAGTTGATGCTTCTGCCACTATAACATGGTCAGCCAACCATGCATCCCAAAGGAGGAGCCAGGGTTTTAATGTCAGCATTACATCACTGCTTCCCCTCTTCCGAGACCAGGCCCACTCTGTCGCAACAATAAAGCATGTTATGGACAAAGTTGGGGATACAGTAGCATTCCTGAATCCAGGACAAACGCCAGTCATAGCTGCTGACCAGCCACTATATGCTCTTGCAAAGCAGATCCAATGGCACTGGCCAGAGCAATATGGAGAAGACAAATTTGTGATCATGTTTGGAGGTCTACATATTGAAATGACAGCGTTTAGATCTATCGGAACGCTACTCAAAGACAGTGGATGGACTAGTGCCCTCGTTGAGGCTGGGGTAGCCTCACCTGGTACAGCAGATTCGTTTCTTTCAGCATCAAGTGTAACTAGAACACGGTACGCACATCAGATAACAGTATGCAGTCTGTACGAGCTCATGAAAGATGCATACGATGCGTACAGGAAGAGACACCTGACAACACTAACACCACTTTTGAAGTGTGGTGCACGGAGCAGAAGAGTCCACAGTTCAAGTTCTGGTTTCTCATTTATAGGATGGAGCTGACCATTCTCATTTTGATCCGATCATTTCGAGAAGGTAACTTCAGACTGTACCGTGAGTCACTGTTTGAACTTGTCCCATACTTTTTTGCCAACAACAATGTGAATTATGCTCGATGGCTTCCAATACACCTTCGAGACATGATGTGCATTGAGGAGCAACATCCAGAAGTGGCTGCAGAGTTCCACAAGGGGAACTTTGTAGTACATAAGTCAGACAGGGCTTTCTCTGCAGTGGCAATTGATCAGGCTCATGAATGGCTCAATGCTGTGATCAAAGGTGATGGGGGAGCAGTCGGGCTGACAGAGAACCCATCAGCACTGCGAAGATGGATGTTAGCAGGAACAGAGGTGAGCCGTCTAGTTGCGAACTATGAAGCTGTGTCAGGAGCTAAAGATGTGAAGAAAGGTAATCATCACCATGAACAAACAGAGGCTGCTCAAAAAGCATTTTTAGAGAAAGTGAAACGACTCACATCAGTGATGCGGGAAATGGGTAACCCTTTCATGGAAGAATCAGATGATCTGCTTGTGTTGGACACGAAGGACATTGTTGATGCCAGTTCAGCTGAGCTGATAGCAGTACATCACCAACAAGGCAAAGAACAGTTCAAGTCTTTCATGACAGATCTACAGAGCCTCGACAGTCCATGCTCTTTCTACAAGCCTATCAAGAAGAATATGGTAACTTTCTTCAAGCACAAGCCAGTTGTCAGTGGAACAAACTCCAAGATGAAGGAAATTAAGGATGACTACCAACTTTTCTCCTGACTATTCATCTCTTGCCAGAACAGGCAGTGTGACTTACAAGAGTTCTTCATGCATGAGAACCAATCAGCTCCCGCCTCTCAGTGATGGAGGGAAACTCCGCACGTGTACCAAATCACACCTGGCTGATATACTACAAGCGAAAGTGACATTGCCCAAAAAAAAAGCAGAATCAGATGTTCTCATAGTGGATGGATCAGCTATGGTGAATACACTGCCACCACATTCAAGCAAGACGTTTGATGAATATGCAATAAATGACATACTTCCAAGAATAGAGACATACAGCCATACATACAGGCGGACGGACATTGTGTTCGATGTTTACTGGAAGTCCAGTCTGAAGTCTGAGGCAAGGTCAAAACGGGGAAAAGCAATCAGGAGGAGAGTAACAGGCACAGGCAAAACTCTGTCAAACTGGCAAAGCTTCCTACGGGATGAAAACAACAAGCAGGAATTGTTCCATTTCATTGCTGATAAAATTACGGAAATGAAAACAGCCAATATAGTCATTGTGACGAAGGGGGAAGATGCTGTTAGCAACCAAGCTGCTAACCTGGATGCAGTAGCCCCGTGTAGTCATGAAGAGGCAGACACGCGTATTTTCCTTCATGCCCAGCATGCAGTGAAACAAGGACACAAATCCCTGATGATCGATGCCAATGACACAGACATTGTAATCATAGCCACTTCTGTTATGCCCTCTTTGATGCAACTTGGCCTTGAGAAAATGTGGGTGACTTTTGGCAAAGGAGAGAAGACAAGATGGATCCCAATACATGAGGTGGTTTCAGCCATAGGACCAGAGAAAACACGTGGTATCCTCTTCTTCCATGCCTTCAGTGGTTGTGACATTGTGTCATCCTTCCATGGTAAATCAAAGAAGTCTGCCTGGAACACATGGGATGTGTGTGATGAGGTCTCAAACACATTTGCAACACTCAGCGAATGTCCCTCTGCAGTGGAGGATAGTGACCTGCAAGCTTTGGAGAGATTTGTTGTGCTAATGTATGACAGGTCCAGCGATGTCACAACTGTGAACGAGGCCAGGCTTGATCTCTTTGCCAGAAAGCAAAGACAATATGACTTGATCCCACCAACTCAAGCAGCACTCAAAGAGCATGCCAAACATGCTTCTTATGAGGCTGGATACATGTGGGGACAGGCATTGAAGCGACAACCACAAATGCCGAGCCCATCCGACTGGGGATGGGTGGAACAGGACGAGGAGTGGAAAGTCTTCTGGACTCCACTTCCACCTATTGCGGAGAGTTGTTGGGAGTTGACCAAATGTGGGTGCACCAAGACATGTACTGGAAGGTGTAAGTGCTTCAGATATGGACTCAGTTGCACATGCCTATGTAGTTGCCCCTGCTAGAACCTATTTGCATGTTTCTTTTGCCAGAGTTATTCCCGTTGTCCTCTGTGTTTTCAGGTGTAGGCCTATGGCTCGGCTTCCCCTCGCCACATCGGCGCATCATGTTTTACTTTGTCACCAGCCTATTACTGTAAAATTTTCAGTTGTTACTTTGTAACATTGCTTCCACTGCCTATATCTAACAGTGAAGCACATTTTCAGTTTAGTTCCTTAGTATTGTTTGAGATACTTTCTGTTTGTCATGGTTCTGTGGCTGTGTCAGCCAGAGCTGCTGTTGCCTCTGGATCTGTCCTTATTGCCATTCAGTATTAGCCATTGCTCAATTATTATTTTGGAGCACTGTCCGTTCAGCACCACAACTGTGCTAATTTATTAATCTTATTTTTGTTTCCCCACCCCTTAGTATTTATTTGACAAATTTAATGGCTGTTAGTTACAAAAAAAAAAAAAAAAACCCTTGACTGTTACCTTGTCGTGGTAAGGGAGCTTGTGTACCTCAGTGAACCCTGAGAGCTATGCCGGTGGGAGGCAACTCCTGGCAGGTTTTAACAAACTGGACAGGTCGTGGGCGAGGAGTCAGACAAAACACAGTCAAACAACCTCTCTTGACAGAGCCTTTTGAGGAACCCAATACATTTCTATGAGAAAATGTATCATTTAAAGATCCACATGGCGGGCGGCAGCCATCTTGAAAAATGGCCTCTATCTTGAAATTTCAAATGTCTGGGAGAATTTTCTTGTGAAGTGACCCTTTGAGATGGCTCATGGCAATTTCCATGCTTGTATCACCAACTAAATGATTATTTAGGCCTAACTGCTCCATTAAGGTGGCGGCCATCTTGGAAAATGGCTGCCATCTTGAAATTTCAAGTGGCTGTGGGTGGCTTCTTGTCAAGTGACCCACAGAGACTGCTCATGCCAATTTTCATGCTTCTACCACCAAATAAACCATTATATCACTTAACTGCTCCACTAAGGTGTCGGCCATCTTGAAAAATGGCCGCCATCTTGAAATTTCAAGTGGCTGTGGGTGGCTTCTTGTCAAGTGACCCACAGAGACTGCTCATGCCAATTTTCATGCTTGTATCACCAAATAAACCATTATATCACTTAACTGCTCCACTAAGGTGTCAGCCATCTTGAAAAATGGCCGCCATCTTGAAATTTCAAATGGCTCGGACAATTTTCTTGTCAAGTGACCCATGGAGACTGCTCATGCCAATTTTCACGCTTGTATCATCAATTGAAAGATTCTGACGAAAATAAGCACTTAGCCGCTCCACTAATTACAAACAGTTTAGATAGAAAAAAAAAGAAAAAGGATCATGATTAAAGGTTAACACTCATTTGTGAAGTAACATTATGATAACATTAATGTCTTAATGACATGGCGTAGTGCCCTCGGATTTAACAAAGGCTTGAGCTTGAAATCCCCAGACGTGTCACCCGAAGCAATAACGATGCCTTATGCTCTGGTGCACTTTTTCACCTATTTTAGGCTGGTTTTTACCTGTTTTAGTGCAGTTTTTTGTATTTCACCCATCTTAGTGTGGTTTTGTGTGTATTTTACTCATTTTAGGGTGGCTTTGTGTGTATTTTTACCAGTTTTTTTCTTGAAATCCCCAGATGCATTACCCCCCAAGCAATAACGTTAGCCTATCCTTCGATGCCTGATGCTCTAGTGCACTTCTTTCCTCTTTCGAAATGTAGGGCCTTTCAGGCATTTTCTTCCAAAATAAGTCAGTCTCGTCTACATTAAATATTTGGTCTGGCAAATAACCTTCCTCGACAATATTTTTTTTCCAACATTTCTGGAAAATCACTCGCAGCACTTACCCTACATCTGCACTCGCTGCTTCACCTTGAACTTTAATATTATGTAAATTTGCCCTCAATTTCAAGCAATTGAACCAACCCCTACTCGCAACAAATTCTTTGTCACAAACATCTTCACTTCTTGCACTACAGAAAGGCTAATAGGCATATTACGCTGATTTTGGTCTTCTATCCAAATTATCAATAGCCTATCCATCTCAATAATTAAACCACTGCCTTGCTTGGTAATAATCGTGGCATTCATCGGGGCATGGCCTTTGTCCCTTTGTCTTTTAAAATTGTTCCGATTGTTGACCGGCTGTAGCTAATGCTTTCCCAATGGCTGATGGCGTTTCACCTCTCTCCGATCTCTTTATTATTTCAACTTTACTTTCCATGGTGTTAGTTATCCTTTTCCTTTTCACAAAGTAGTGCGTGCGTTCGTTATTACGAACCATTGTATTTAACTCAATTTGTTTTTACATAATAGGCCTTATGGCAGTCCGTTCGTAAGTACAAGTTGTCCATACACCGGATATTCGTAACCCGGGGACTGACAGTACTGCATCAGGCCTGGACTTGAATAGCCCAAGTGTTTCTGCCTCTACTACCCGACCTGGCAAGCTGTTCCAGGCATTGACAACTGTGTAAAGAAAAACTTCCTAATATCCGTGTGGAATTTGCCACCTGTGGCCTGGCCTCTTGTTCTGCTCTGACCCCGCTTATCTTAAAAAAAAATCTTTGGTTAGTTCACTTTGTTAATCCCTTTTAGGAATTTAAAAACCTCAATCAAATACCCCCTAAGTCTCTGTTTGCTCCATTTATAAGGGTTTAGACAATTACTGAATGTTATTTTATTACGGAACGCACGTTTTTACATTAAATGAAATGTATCAATTTGTCCGTTGGGCTGAGACCTGAATGTTCACATCCTGGTAAGAGGAGAGACTGCAGCAGTGTTAGCATAATGGTTAGGGAGCTGGGCTTGTAACTCAGAGGTTGCTGGTTCAATCCCCAGGTGGAGGGCACTGCTGTTGTACCCCTTGAGCTAAAGGTACTTAACCTGAATTGCTTCAGTAAAAATATCCAGCTGTATAAATGGATTGCATGTAAAGAAATGTACACTGTGTAAGTCGCTCTGGATAAGAGCGTCTGCTAAATGCCTCATATCGCATTGAGCTCGTATCGCCTTCCCTCCCCCCTCCCTGGGGCGGACAGTCAATCGCCGCCCCCTAGTGGCACTCCTGGGGCAGAGTGGACTCTGGCGCGGCCGGTGGAATCGAACCCCGGTCGCAGGGGCCAGCGTCGAACGTTGTGACCGCTAGACCACCCCGGAGGCCCTGGACCGTTCTATCTTAAGGGACCCTTTAATCAATAATGTCTAGACCAGGGGGTTGTGGGAGATGTAGTCTCTATGGCTCTAGACCAGGGGGCTGATCGGAGATGTAGTCTCTATGGCTCTAGACCAGGGGGCTGATGGGAGATGTAGTCTCTATGGCTCTAGACCAGGGGCTGATGGGAGATGTAGTCTCTATGGCTCTAGACCAGGGGGCTGATCGGAGATGTAGTCTCTATGGCTCTAGACCAGGGGGCTGATGGGAGATGTAGTCTCTATGGCTCTAGACCAGGGGGCTGATCGGAGATGTAGTCTCTATGGCTCTAGACCAGGGGGCTGATGGGAGATGTAGTCTCTAAGGCTCTAGACCAGGGGGCTGATGGGAGATGTAGTCTCTATGGCTCTAGACCAGGGGTATGAAATCGGAGATGTCGTCTCTATGGCTCTGACCAGAGGTATTTGCTCCAGGCCTCGAGGTCCGCACCACCTGATTTCGAATAAATAGTTTACCTCCTTGGTCCAGGAGGCGAGCTAATTAGTGTAATCAGGTGGTTTGGTGTGTGGGTTGCAGCAAAGACCGACCCGGGAGGCCTCCACAATGCTGAATTTTGACCCCTGCATTGTAATATGGCGACAGTGTAGTGTAATGGTTAAGGAGCTGGGCTTGTGACTCAGAGGTTGCAGGTTCAATCCCCAGGTGGGGGACACTGCCGTTGTACCCTTGAGCTAAAGGTACTTAACCTGAATTGCTTCAGTAAAAATATCCAGCTGTATAAATGTATTGTAATGTAAACTGTGTAAGTCGCTCTGGATAAGAGCGTCTGCTAAATGCCTACAAATGTAAAAGCTGTGGACCGCGTTACCCACAATGCATCACGTTATGTGATATGGATCTTCTTTAATCTGGCATGTTGTTCTGCAGTCGCTTGCTTTCTTTGTTTGATTGAACAGCGCTCTGCCTTGATGTGGCGGTATGGCCGTTCTGAATTAATCTCGGGGAGGGAACCACGTTTCGAACTCCATGATTTTCCATTTTAATAACTAGCGGACCCTCACCCTCTCATCACACACTGACCTCCCCCCTCAGCCCCTCACCCTCTCATCACACACTGACCCCCCCCCTCAGCCCCTCACCCTCTCATCACACACTGACCCCCCCTCAGCCCCTCACTCTCTCATCACACACTGACCCCCCCCTCAGCCCCTCACCCTCTCATCACACACTGACCCCCCCCTCAGCCCCTCACCCTCTCATCACACACTGACCCCCCCCCTCAGCCCCTCACCCTCTCATCACACACTGCCCCCCCTCAGCCCCTCACCCCTCTCATCACACACTGACCCCCCTCAGCCCCTCACCCTCTCATCACACACTGACCCTCCTCAGCCCTCACTCTCTCATCTCACACGACCAGCAAGACTACACTACCCACAGTCCTCTGTGGGTAATATCACAGACACAGAGAGGATTGTGGGTAGTGTAGTCTCATCTCACACGACCAAGCAAGGTGAGACCTTCACTCTCTCATCTCACACGACCAAGCAAGACTACACTACCCACAATCCTCTGTGGGTAATATCACACACACAGAGGATTGTGGGTAGTGTAGTCTCATCTCACACGACCAAGCAAGGTGAGACCTTCACTCTCTCATCTCACACGACCCAGCAAGACTACACTACCCACAATCCTCTGTGGGTAATATCACACACACAGAGAGGATTGTGGGTAGTGTAGTCTCATCTCACACGACCAAGCAAGGTGAGACCTTCACTCTCTCATCACACACCTTCACCTCTCACAAGACTACACTACCCACAATCCTCTGTGGGTAATATCACACACACAGAGAGGATTGTGGGTAGTGTAGTCTCATCTCACACGACCAAGCAAGACTACACTACCCACAATCCTCTGAAAAAAAACAATCTGAATGTAGGTTTCTGTACAACGCCTGCAAAGGGCTGCTTTATTTATAATATAGAAAAGGCAATGGGAGTAGAGCTTTTAAAAATGACAAAACTCCCTTTAAATTCAATGGCAGGTTTTCTGGAGAGAAAAAAATAAACGGCATTCCATCCACAAATATCTTCAAGCAATAAATATGTTTTTTATAAATAGTGTAAATTTACATCGAGATTAGAAACAAAATTTAAAAATAAAAAATAAAATAATCACAAATGATAGTTTATTTCCTTAAGTGTATGTGCAACCCATTTTTCCTTTGTGACTTAAAAAAAATAAAAATTCTTCTTCTAGGTTTTCCTATTTTTACCTTATAAAACCGAACAACAAAAAATTAAAACATCATGATTTCAAAAAATAAACAAGACAGGATAAAACATAAAAAGGCGTAAAAAAAATTATATCACCTAACTCTTCACATTACAAAAAAAAATATTTATATTTTTTAAAGAATTTTTTTTTTTTTTTTTTTTTTTTTTTTTTTTTTTTTTTTAAGATTTTGCTGTCCAAAAGAGACTTAAAATTTCTATCTACCATACAAAAAGACCAGCTAGGCTAGTACTCATTTAAGGGGGGAAAAAACTTCAATGAGAAAGGTGGTGTACATCAGCCCATTAACAGAATACAGAATACAAAAACTCCACCGCAGTAGTAATTGACATTGCCAGTTGAGACAAATGACAATATATATATATACAAAACACTACATTTCCCAGCAGGCCACAGTCAACCCCTC
>JAINUG010000350.1:67500-77500 GCA_029706075.1 Aldrovandia affinis | reverse complement strand
AGAGAGAGAGAGAGAGGGAGAGAGGGAGAGAGAGAGAGAGAGAGAGAGAGAGAGAGAGAGAGACAGAGAGAAGAAGGAAAGCGTAATAAACTCACTCATGTCCAGCTCACTAAGGTGAAGAGAGAGAGGGAGAGAGGGAGAGAGACAGAGAGAAGAAGGAAAGCGTAATAAACTCACTCATGTCCAGCTCACTAAGGTGAAGAGAGAGAGAGAGAGGGAGAGAGAGAGACAGAGAGAAGAGGGAAAGCGTAATAAACTCACTCATGTCCAGCTCACTAGGGTGAAGAGAGAGAGAGACAGAGAGAGAGAGAGAGAGAGAGAGAGAGAGAGAGAGAGAGACAGAGAGAGAGAGAGAGAGAGAGAGAGAGAGAGAGAGAGAGAGAGAGAGAGGAAGGGAGGGAAAGCGTAATAAACTCACTCATGTCCAGCTCACTAAGGTGAAGAGAGAGAGACAGAGAGAGAGAGAGAGAGAGAGAGAGACAGAGAGAGAGAGAGAGAGACAGAGAGAGAGGAGAGAGAGAAGAGAGAGGAAAGTGTAAAGCGTAAAACTCACTCATGTCCAGCTCACTAAGGTGAAGAGAGAGAGGGAGAGAGAGAGAGAGGGAGGAAGGGAGGGAAAGCGTAATAAACTCACTCATGTCCAGCTCACTAAGGTGAACTGGTCGTAGACGCGGACGAGGTCCCCCAGTCTGTACTCCTCCAGCACCGTGAAGCCCTCCAGCGCCCTGCTGGCCCTCCTGGCGCAGTCCTGGCAGCGCACCGCCGAGGAGGAGGGCTTCCTCCTGGCGTCGCCCTCGCTCGTCACGAAGAGCAGGTCGAACACCTCCACCTGGTGGAGCGGAGGGGGGGGTGCAGGGGGTGGAGGAGGGGAGGAGGAGGGAGGGGGAGGAGGGAGGGAGGAGGAGGTGGAGGAAGAGGAGGAGGAGGTGGAGGAGGAGGGGAGGAAGAGGTGGAGGAGGGGGAGGAGGAGGAGGAGGAGGGGGAGGTGGAGGTGGAGGAGGGGAGGAAGAGGAGGTGGAGGAGGGGGAGGAGGAGGAGGTGGAGGAGGAGGAGGAGGGGAGGAGGAGGAGGAGGGGAGGAAGAGATCAGAGGCCGAGGACCAATAACCTTTTCCTTCCCAGTGTTACAGGTATGGCACGCAGCTGCCTGCAATGATGTCTATCGCTGTATTCCTAGATAGATAGATCCTTTATTTGTCATTGTAACATTGTTCCTACCATGTAAAATGCCAACCAGTCTTGCAAAATTACAAACAGTATATAAAGACATGTAAGAATAAAAAAATATCAGTAATTTACAGAATAATATATCTAAGATAAATACTAAGTGAACACACACAACTACACATTCAAACATTCTCTGTCATTGCACATTCCCTTATTGCACTTTAACACAAGTATTGCACTTTAAGACAAGTATTACAGGTTATTTTGTAGCTGCATTCTATCGCTGTATTCCTGCACTGATCTTGTGCGCTAACTATGATTGTTCCTACCATGTATTAATGCACATCTTGTAAAGTCGCTCTGGATAAGAGCGTCTGCTAAATACTTCAAATGTAAATGTCTCTCTCTTCCTCTCCCTCTCTCTCTTCCTCTCTCTCTGTCTCCCTCTCTGTCTCCCTCTCTGTCTCCTTCTCTCTCTCTTCTCTCTCTCTCTTTCGCTCTCGATAAGAGCGTCTGCTAAATGCCATAAAAAGTCGCAGGTTGAAGGTCGCATGGTGAAGGTCGTAGGGTGAAGGTCACAAGGTTGAAGGTCACAAGGTTGAAGGTCGCACACTCACCTCACAGATGCCGCAGTAGTGAGCGGGCTCATCCTTGGCCCGGCCGCGCCAGACCACCTCCTTCCCAGCGGCGGTGAGCCTCCCTCAACATCTGACACTGCTTCAGAGTCCTCAACAAGCAGTACCTGCAGAGAGAGAGGGGGAGAGAGAGAGGAAGAGAGAGAGAGAGAGAGGAAGGGAGAGATAAGGAGAGAGAGAGAGAGGGAGGGGGAGAGAGAGAGAGGGAGAGAGAGAGGGGGAGAGAGAGGGAGAGAGAAAGGGAGAGAGAGGGAGAGAGAGGAAGGAGAGACACACACACACACACACACACACACACACAGACAGAGACACACAGACAGACAGAGACACACACCATTTTAACATTACTTTAAAAGTCAATCCCTTAGGCAGTCTATTTGTGACACTATTGTGCTCGCAAACAAATTAAATAAAAATCTAAAAACAAAATTTAGTAGGCCAAGAAAAACACAAGAAGGCGTGTACACTCTCTCCTCCCCTCCCTCTCCCTCTCCCCCTCTCCCTCCCTCCCTCTCTCTCCCCTCTCTCCCTCCCCCTCTCAGGAGCAGAAAGGAGAGAGCAGTGGAGAGTTTAATGCCTGTAATGTAATGAGCTCACTTGATCATGTCTCCCTCTCTCCCCCCCCTCCCCCCTCCCCCTCTCCCCCTCCCTCCTCTCTCCCCCCCTCCCTCCCCTCCCCCTCCCTCCCTCC
Source organism: Aldrovandia affinis (assembly GCA_029706075.1). NCBI lineage: Eukaryota > Metazoa > Chordata > Actinopteri > Notacanthiformes > Halosauridae > Aldrovandia > Aldrovandia affinis. The sequence continues at coordinate 75,008 of JAINUG010000350.1, read as the reverse complement.
CTCCCCCCCTCCCCTCCCTCTCCCCCTCTCCCTCCCTCCTCCCCCTCTCTCAGGAGCAGAAGAGAGCGGTGCGGTGGTGAGCTCACTTGATCATGTCTCCCTCCCTCCCTCCCTCCCTCTCCCCCTCCCTCCCTCTCCTCCCCCCTCCCCCCCTCCCCTCCTCCCTCTCCCCCTCCTCTCCCTCCCTCCCCTCCCTCTCTCCCTCCCTCCCCTCGCTCCCTCCCTCCCCTCCCTCTCTGGTGGTGAGCTCACTCCCTCCATGTCTCCCTCCCTCCCCTCTCCCTCTCCTCCCCTCCCCCTCCCCCTCCCTCCTCTCTCCAGGAGCAGAAAGGAGAGAATCGTAATGCGGTAATGCCTGTGGTCTCTCACTTGATCATGTCTCCCTCCCTCCCCCCCTCTCCCCCTCCCTCCCTCCCCCCTCCCTCCCCCTCTCCCTCCCTCCTCCCCTCCCTCCCCTCTCTCTCCCTCCTCCCTCCCTCCCTCCCTCCCCGAGCGGCGGTGGAGCAGTGAGAGCTTACTGCCTGTCATGTCTCCTGTAATGTAATCCCTCCCTCCCTCCCTCCCCCTCTCCCTCTCCCTCTCCCTCTCTCCTCCCTCTCCCCTCCCCCCTCCCTCCCTCCCTCCAGCTCACTTGATCATGTCTCCCTCCCTCCCCCTCTCCCTCTCCCTCCCTCCCTCCCTCCCCTCCCTGTAATCTAAGGAGCCCTCCCCCTGATCCTCACTTGATCATGTCTCCCTCCCTCCTGTCTCCCTCCCTCCCTCCCCCCCTCTCCCCTCCCTCCCTCCCTCCCTCCCTCCCTCTCTCCCTCCTAATGTCCCTCCCTCCCCCTCGCTCCCTCCCTCCCCTCCTCCCTCCCTCCCCCTTGATCCCCCTCTCCCTCCCATCCTCCTCCCTCCCCCTCTCCCTCCCTCCCTCCCTCCCCCTCCTCCCTCTCTCAGGAGCAGAAAGGAGCAGAAGAGAGTTTAATGCCTGTGGTGAGCTCACTTGATCATGTCGTAGAGCCTGTGGTCAGACACCTTGATGTTGCGGGCCATGTTCCAGGAGAGAACATCCTGTCTCCCTCCCTCCCTCTCCCTCTCCCTCTCCCTCTCCCCCTCCCTCCCTCCCTCTCTCCCTCCCTCCCTCCCTCTCCCCCTCCCTCCCTCCCTCCCTCCCCTCCGGCGGTGGTGGTGAGCTCACTTTATCATGTCGTAGCCTGTGGTCGGACACCTTGATGTTGTCGGGCCATGTTCCAGGAGAGAACATCCTGTCTCCCTCCCCCTCCCTCCCTCCCTCCCTCCCTCCCTCCCTCTCCCTCCTCCCTCTCTCCCTCCCTCTCCTCCCTCCCCCCCTCCCTCTCTCAGGAGCAGAAAGGAGAGAGCAGTGGAGAGTTTAATGCCTGTAATGTAATATAATGTAATGAGAGCTCACTTGATCATGTCGTAGAGCCTGTGGTCAGACACCTTGATGTTGCGGGCCATGTTCCAGGAGAGAACATCCTGTCTCCCTCCCTCCCTCCCTCCCTCCCTCCCTCCCTCCCCCCCTCTTCTTTCAGGAGCAGAAAGGAGAGTTTAATGCCTGTAATGTAATGTAATGTAATGAGAGCTCACTTGATCATGTCGTAGAGCCTGTGGTCGGACACCTTGATGTTGCGGGCCATGTTCCAGGAGAGAACATCCTGTCTCCCTCCCTCTCCCTCCCTCCCTCTCCCTCCCTCTCTCTCCCTCCCCCTCTCCCCCCCTCTCAGGAGCAGAAGAGAGCGGCGGTGGTGGTGAGCTCACTTGATCATGTCGTAGAGCCTGTGGTCAGACACCTTGATGTTGCGGGCCATGTTCCAGGAGAGATGCACCATGGGAACCAAGGACTTCACGCCCTGCAGCCGGTTCCACTCGTAGCGCTCCACGGACAACCTGTACTGGTGCGCTGTGGGAAATGGGTCAAAGGCTCAGAGACTCAGGGACTTGTACTGGTGCGCTGTGGGAAATGGGTCAAAGACTCAGAGACTCAGAGACTTGTACTGGTGCGCTGACTACACTACCCACAATCCTCTGTGGGGCAATATCACACACACCGAGAGGATTGTGGGTAGTGTAGTCTCATCTCACACGACCAAGCAAGGTGAGACCTTCACTCTCTCGTCACACACGACCCAAGCAAGACTACACTACCCACAATCCTCTGTGGGGTAATATCACACACACCGAGAGGATTGTGGGTAGTGTAGTCTCATCTCACACGACCAAGCAAGGTGAGACCTTCACTCTCTCGTCACACACGACCCAAGCAAGACTACACTACCCACAATCCTCCGTGGGCAATATCACACACACAGAGAGGATTGTGGGTAGTGTAGTCTCATCTCACACGATAGCCCTGCTGTGGAAATGGGTCAAAGGGCAGAGATTCAGGGACTTGTACTGGTGCGCTGTGGAAATGGGTCAAAGACTCAGAGACTCAGAGACTTGTACTGGTGCGCTGTGGGAATGGGTCAAAGACTCAGAGACTCAGGGACTTGTACTGGTGCGCTGTGGGAAATGGGTCAAAGACTCAGAGACTCTGGGACTTGTACTGGTGCGCTGTGGGAAATGGGTCAAAGGGCAGAGACTCAGGGACTTGTACTGGTGCACTGTGGGAAATGGGTCAAAGGGCAGAGACTCAGAGTTCAGAGACTCAGAGATTCAGGGATTCAGAGATTAAGAGATTCATAGACTCAGAGATTCAGGGACTCAGAGACTCAGAGATTCAGGGACTCAGAGATTCAGGGACTCAGAGACTCAGAGACTCAGAGATTCAGAGATGGAGACTCAGGGACTCAGAGATTCAGAGATTCAGAGATGGAGACTCAGGGACTCAGAGACTCAGGGACTCAGAGATTCATAGACTCAGAGATTCAGAGACTCAGAGATTCATAGACTCAGAGATGGAGACTCAGAGACTCAGGGACTCAGAGATTCAGAGACTCAGAGATTCAGACACTCAGAGATTCAGGAACTCAGAGATTCATAGACTCAGAGATTCAGAGACTCAGAGATTCATAGACTCAGAGATGGAGACTCAGGGACTCAGGGACTCAGAGATTCAGGGACTCAGAGATTCAGACACTCAGGGAATTCAGAGATTGAGAGTGACCCCTGATTCTAACAGGTGGCGATTCGGCAACTAGTTGCCCGAAATGCATTGATTGCCTATGAGAGCGGGCGACTTCCGGTGATTGGCCGATTCGGCGATTTGTGGGCGTGGCGGCGACACAGAAAAGTTGAAAATTCTGAACTTTCGGGGCGATATCGCCCAGGTAAGAGCCAATCAAATTCATGTGTTGCTGTTTTTACCTTCCACGCGGAAACCAACACAACACACCGAAATTTTGTTCCTAGTTCCGACACTTCAACATGAGTGAGGAGAAACTGATAACAGCGGTCTGCAGTACCGCCATACTTTATTTAATCCTAAAAGCATAAATATTTATAGCTAGCTAAACTTATATGGCCTACATACATCTTATTTAATGTTTGTGTTGGTTAAAAGGCAATTTTTTATCGCATGGGTACGTTAAATTGCGAGCCGTTATTAGGGATCGTTTTAGGTCTGACCATGCTCTCATTATGTTACAATTAACTATTAGTGAATTTCCCAGAGGTAAAGGTTACTGGAAACTTAACCAACAAATGTTTAAAGACCATGAATTTGTTGAGATAACAAGACATTTTATCTCTACATATTTTCAAATTAATGAGGGTGCAGCTGACCCACATATGGTTTGGGATGCCTTTAAATGTGTAGTTAGAGGGCATGTCATAAAATGGTCATCATGGAAGAAAAATAATTGTCTCAAAAAAGAGAGTGAGCTAATTGATGAGACAGAGAAATTAAGTCAACAAATAGACACAGTAACTGATCCTCCAATGGAAATGCTTCTTCAATTAAAAGATAAACAAAATGAGTTGGAAAGGATACATGTCGAAAAAGTTAATGCAATTATTCAGAGATCTAAAGCCATCTGGATGGAAAAAGGGGAAAAGTGTACAGCCTTCCTTCTCAGATTTAATAATAGGAATAATTCTCGGAAAAATTTAGTAAAATTGTTATCTTCAGAAAAGCTTTATTTAACATCTCCCCAACAGATTTTTAGCAGAACAAGTATGTTATTTTAGGTATATTTTATATCTCTTATAATCAAAGCATAACAAATAAAATGTATTATTACTATTATTATTATATTTTCTCTTATAATCAGCAACCAGTCAAATTATAGTAAGTTATTTCCAGATAATACCGTCAAATTAAATGAAATACAAAAAGCTAGCTGCGAAGGTTTAATAACAGAAGAAGAACTGCTTCTAGCTATAAACTCATTTCAGACTGGAAAATCCCCTGGATTAGATGGGATTCCTATTGAATTTTACAAAGTTCTCTTTGAAGAGATCAAAGCCCCATTCTTGCTTGTTTTAACTATTCGTATGTGAAAGGTGAATTGTCTCCCACACAGAGGGAAGGATTGATCTCATTGTTGTTGAAGCGGGATGCCAATGGGCAAGATAAGGATCCAGTATATTTGAAACATTGGAGACCTCTGACTCTATTATGCTGTGATACGCGCATCCTGTCAAAATCCCTAGCTTTAAGGACAAAAAGGTGATTAGCAAAATTATACAAATTATACAAACGAAACAATCTGGTTTTATTGCAGGCAGATACATTGGGGATAATATTCGCCACGTTTTGGAAATGATTGAGTATTATGAAAAGGAATTAATGGAGGGGTTGTTATTTGTGGCTGATTTTGAAAAGGCCTTTGATAAAATAAAGTGGGATTATATTGATAGATGTCTTCAAAACTTAAACTTTGGTTCTTCCTTTATTCAATGGTTTAAAGTTCTATAAAAAAAAACCCTGCAGTAAAGTTATCAATAATGGATATTTATCTGAGAGTTTTGAGCTGTCACGGGGTGTTAGACAGGGCTGTCCACTTTCGCCATATCTTTTTATTATTGCCATAGAAACATTGGCTAATCGAATTAGAAACAACAGTAATATTCAGGAATTAAATATTAATGGGTTAGAAACTAAAATGTCATTATATGCTGATGATACAACTTTTTTATACAACCTAAACAACTAGTACTTGAAGCTCTTATTGAAGACCTGAATCATTTTTCGGCAATATCCGGTTTGAACCCCAACTATGATAAATGTAACATATTTTTAGCAGAGGCGACTTACAGTAGTGAATGCATACATTTTCAGTATAAGTGGGGAAATGTACTATTTTAAGGTTAGGTTTTAAACCTTAAATGTACTATTTTAAGGTTAGGTTCTCTAAAAAATTCAAAGCTGCAGTTGCCGTCCTTGGCTCCAGTGTTGTGGAGCAATGGTCCTGTGACTATGCTTGGGATCACAATACCAGAAAATATGGCTGAATTGGTGAAAGTTAACTTTGACAAAAAACTGAATAAGATTGATGATACTTTTGCCGTGGCAGGGGAAAGCACTGTCTCTTTATGGTAGAGTAACTCTAATTAGCACCTTGGTTGTGTCCCAATTTGTTTACATTTTGTCATCCCTACCTTCACCTGATCAAGGGTTTTATAAAAAGCACGAGACCAAAATCTTTAACTTTTTATGGAATGGCAAACCTGAAAAAATGAAGCGAAAATATATTTATAACTTACAGGATAGAGGTGGGCTAAATCTAATTAACCTAGAGGCTCTGAATCAATTTTTGTGGATTCAGAAACTATACTTAAATGACTGCTGGACTTATTGTAAAATTTTAGAGAGTCTTCAACCTATCTTTACAACTAAATTGTTCCCTTTTATTCAGTTGAAAGAAGTGCACTTATCATGGTTTACCAAGGTATTTAAAAAAAAAAGTATCAGTCTTTACAAACGAAGCAATAATGGCATGGTTGCATTTTCAATACTATCCACCCGATACGTCAAATGAGATCCTAAGTCAGATACCATGGTTGAATTCAAATATATTGATAAAGGGAAACCTTTTATATGGTGGACCTTCATTGATAAGGGAATTATCTTTCTGAATGACCTGGTTGACTTAAATGGTCGTTTTTATCATTTTAACACTTTATGTGATATCTTTGGGAAATTGTGTTCTTTGCACCAATACAATCAATTGCTAGCAGCAATTCCAAGTAATTGGAAACAGAAGATAATAAGGAATAATGAATAAAGAAAAAAATATAAATGTAAAATTCATAAAATTGTTTATAATTCCTTTTTGCATAATAGGGATTTGAATGTGCCATTCCACATACATTTTGTAACTTTTGGGAGGAATATTTTGATACTCCTATTCCTTGGAGTAATGTAATGTATTTAATTCAATTTATAGCAGAACAGTTGACTCTAAACTAAGAATCTTCCAGTTAAAGATTATTTATAAATTTCTTCCTACAAGGAAAATGTTAAATATTTGGGGTATTAAAGACTCAAGATTTTGTCGCTTTTGTGGAATAGAGGAAGAGGATTTATTACATATTTTCTGGTATTGTCTGGTAGTGGCTCAATTCTGGCTCACGGTACAAAATTGGCTATGCCCCATATTAAATAATTTTAGTATTTCACCTGAAGTTGTAGTACTGGGAGATTTTGGAAAGGGTGGTAACAATCTGCACAATATATTAATACTACTGGCCAAGGCGTTCGTTTTCAAAGCACAAAATGTTAATTAAATATGTTTAAATATTTTTAAGAAATATGTAAAACACTATTATATGTTGGAAGGAATTATTGCTAGGCAAAATGAGAATGACATCTTAACTAATAAATGGCAAATTATAAGCATTTATGAGGATTGGTAAGACTAAATCACTAATGCGAGGGTAGGGCAGGGCATTAATGTTATACTTAAAGAAGGAAGAAAAATAAGGAGAGGAAAAGGAGAAGGGCAGGCAAAAGGGAAAATAAATGAAAAAAGGAAAGGAGGGGGAAAAGGAGAAGAAGAGAGAGAGAAGAAGGAAGGAGGGAGAAGAAAAGGAATAAAAATGTAAAAATAATAATAATAAAAATTAAGTATTAATAAAGATTAGACCTCCATTAATGGGGGGTGGTGGTGAGTTTACATTTTTTTATTTATTTAAAAATTACGAGCCGTTTCAGCGCAAATAAATGGCCGCAGTTGTAAAAAGCCTTCTGAGTTTGAGTTTGCGGTTCATGATTGAAGGAAACAATACTGCTAGCCAACTAATATTTATAATAAAGATTCTCAAAATCTATGATGAACTATTCGTTTACCATGCAAAAATGTTGTAAGCACGTCGGAAGCACTTTTGAGGAAGCCATTCAAGCGTGGGGAACGCCCACTGGGCGATTTATTCGCCTAGTATCGCCCCTGTTAGAATCAGGGGTCAGGGACTCAGAGATTCAGAGATTGATGGACTCAGACTCAGAGATTCATAGACTCAGAGATTCAGAGATTGAGACTCAGGGATTCAGAGATTGAGGGACTCAGGGACTCAGAGATTCAGACTCAGGGACTCAAAGACTCAGAGATTCATAGACTCAGAGA
>JAINUG010000350.1:60000-62500 GCA_029706075.1 Aldrovandia affinis | reverse complement strand
TGGGTAGTGTAGTCTCTCACACACACAGAGATGATTGTAGTAGTGTAGTCTCTCACACACACAGAGAGGATTGTAGTAGTGTAGTCACACACACACAGAGATGATTGTAGTAGTGTAGTCTCTCACACACACAGAGAGGACTGTGGGTAGTGTAGTCTCACACACACATACACAGAGAGGATTGTAGTAGTGTAGTCTCTCACACAGAGAGGATTGTGGGTAGTGTAGTCTCACACACACAGAGAGGAGGATGTAGTAGTGTAGTCTCTCACACACACACACAGAGAGGATTGTAGTAGTGTAGTCTCTCACACACACAGAGAGGATTGTAGTAGTGTAGTCTCTCACACACACAGAGAGGATTGTGGGTAGTGTAGTCTCTCACACACACAGAGGATTGTAGTGTGTCTCTCTCACACACACACAGAGAGGATTGTAGTAGTGTAGTCTCTCACACACAGAGAGGATTGTAGTAGTGTAGTCTCTCACACACACAGAGAGGATTGTGAGTAGTGTAGTCTCTCACACACACAGAGAGGATTGTGAGTAGTGTAGTCTCTCACACAGAGAGGATTGTAGTAGTGTAGTCTCTCACACACAGAGGGATTGTAGTAGTGTAGTCTCTCACACAGAGAGGATTGTGGGTAGTGTATTCTCTCACACACACAGAGAGGATTGTAGTAGTGTAGTGTCTCTCACACACAGAGAGGATTGTGGGTAGTGTAGTTTCTCACACACACACAGAGAGGATTGGGGTAGTGTAGTCTCTCTCACACACAGAGAGGAGTGTAGTAGTGTAGTCTCACACACAGAGAGGATTGTGGGTAGTGTAGTCTCTCACACACACAGAGAGGGGATTGTAGTAGTGTAGTCTCTCACACACAGAGAGAGGATTGTAGTAGTGTAGTCTCTCACACACACAGAGAGGATTGTGGGTAGTGTAGTCTCTCACACACACAGAGAGGATTGTAGTAGTGTAGTCTCTCTCACACACAGAGAGGAGTGTGGGTAGTGTAGTCTCTCACACACACAGAGAGGATTGTAGTAGTGTAGTCTCTCACACACACAGAGAGGATTGTAGTAGTGTGGTCTCTCTCACACACAGAGAGGATTGTGGGTAGTGTAGTCTCTCACACACACAGAGAGGGGATTGTGAGTAGTGTAGTCTCTCACACACACAGAGAGGAGTGTAGTAGTGTAGTCTCTCACACAGAGAGGATTGTGAGTAGTGTAGTCTCTCTCACACACAGAGAGGATTGTAGTAGTGTAGTCTCTCACACACACAGAAAGAGGATTGTGGGTAGTGTAGTCTCTCTCACACACAGAGAGGATTGTGGGTAGTGTAGTCTCTCTCACCTGGAGTTCTGCTCCCGGGCACATGCATGTGTGTGTGTGTGTGTGTGTGTGTGTGAGAGTGTGTGTGTGTGTGAGTGTGTGTGAGAGTGTGTGAGTGAGTGGGGTCGTAGAGGTGGCTGTAGGAGGTGCAGTAGAGGATTGTGGGTAGTGTAGTCTCTCACACACACAGAGATGAGTGTAGTAGTGTAGTCTCTCTCACACACACAGAGAGGATTGTGGGTAGTGTAGTCTCTCACACACACAGAGAGGATTGTAGTAGTGTAGTCTCTCACACACACACAGAGAGGATTGTGGGTAGTGTAGTCTCTCACACACACAGAGAGGAGTGTAGTAGTGTAGTCTCTCACACAGAGAGGATTGTGGGTAGTGTAGTCTCTCACGTGTAACACACCTGGAGTCCTGCTCCCGGGCACCTGCATGTGAGTGAGTGTGTGTGAGTGAGTGGGGTCGTAGAGGTGGCTGTAGGAGGTACAGTAGAGGATTGTAGTAGTGTAGTCTCTCTCACACACAGAGGGGATTGTGGGTAGTGTAGTCTCTCTCACCTGGAGTCCTGCTCCCGGGCACATGCATGTGCAGGCGCACCGTGTTCATCCCCGGCACGGCGTGGCCCACGTGACTCAGCAGGTTGCCCGCGGAGACCACGCGCGCGAACGCCGGCAGCTTGCTCAACTCGTGGAGCTGCAGGTTCCACCTGAGAGAGAGAGAGAGAGAATCAGCCAATCAGCCCATCAACTCATCAGCCCCTCAACCAATCAACTCATCCGCCAATCAACTCATCAACTCATCAACTCATCAACTCATCGACTCATCAACTCATCAACCAATCAACTCAACTCATCAACCAATCAACTCATCAACTCATCAACTCATCAACTCATCAACTCATCAACTCATCAACTCATGGAGCTGCAGTTTCCACCTGAGAGAGAGAGAGAGACAGCCAATCAGCCAATCAACCCATCAACCAATCAACTCATGTAGCTGCAGGTTCCACCTGAGAGAGAGAGACAGCCAATCAACTCATCAACGCCTCAAAATTTCAGTGAAAATAACAAAAAAAAATTAAAAAATTACAAAATAAAAAATTACTCCAAATTTCAGTAAAAAAAAAAATTGACAAAAAATGTCACCAAAAGAAAAAAAA
>JAINUG010000350.1:35000-55000 GCA_029706075.1 Aldrovandia affinis | reverse complement strand
AGGCACAGTGTCTCACTTCCCCTCTTTAAGGGAGTTCAAACAAGCTCACAACGAGATACATTCAGAGTATTTGCAGTCTGAAATCACCACAATGCAAGCATCGTTTGGGAAAAAAACGGCAGTGTGGTATAATGGTTAGAGAACCGGCAGTGTGGTATAATGGTTAGAGAACTGGGCTTGTAACATTGAGGTTGCAGGTTCAATCCCCAGGTGGGACACTGCCGTTGTACCCTTGAGCAAGGTACTTAACCTGAAATGCTTCAGTAAAATACCCAGCTGTATAAATGGATTGTATGTAAAGAAATGTAAAATGTGTAAGTCGCTCTGGATAAAAGCGTCTGCTAAATGCCTGTAATGAAACGATTCTGTGAGTTCAGAGAGGAAAAAAACACATTGTCCTTCCCGTCACTCCCTGACCATCGATCCATCCCTGTTAAATGTGACTGCATTTGCAGGTGTAAGTCAAACTGATCTTGTGCTGGAGCTGGCTGACATAGCCGACAAAGATATATGGGTGTCCAAGTTCAAACGCTTGACAGATGATCTCGAAGATGTTGCCCGTCAGAAGGCCACTCTTGCTCAGAATCACAAATGGAGTGATATTGAGAACCTTCCAAGACCGGACAAACTCGTGTTTGAAACATGGCATGCCATATCCGACACCTACATAAACATGAAGAAATATGCATTTGGAGTCCTGTCGATCTTCGGATCCACATACGCATGTGAGCAGCTGTTCTCCACCATGAACTATGTTAAAAACAAACACCTCACAGATGACAGCTTACAGTCCTGCGTAAAGATGAAAGTGACTTCCTACAGCCCTGATTTGCAGACGCTGTGCGCAGAGGTTCAGGAGCAGAAGTCCCATTAACCAGGTAAAATAAATATTTATGCAGATATTTTGCAAATATTTATTTTTAATTGTTCAGTGAAATAGTGCTCTTTTTTCCAATTTAGTTTTAAAATTCAGGTCAAGGCTACGCTACACGCTCCGAAAGCCCAAAGGCGATATAAGGATGACGGCTCACGGCATTTTTTGTTTGCTACATGGATAATTTAAGTTCAGCTTTTTAATTCATTTGAAAGAGACCTTCAACTCGGCGTGTTTTTTATTATTATTTTTTAAGAGTTCAAAATGTTCAAAATGTGTTCATTACATAAATAAAATTTCATTTTCTCTGTAGCACTTCATGGATTTCATAAGCAACACACTATAGTTGTTTATACAAAGCGTAAAGGTAAAAAAACTATATATACAGTGTTATCTTCATTTTAGATGTCAAAAAGTATTTGCGGCTCCCAGTGTTTTCTTTTCCGTGGAAACCGGGTCCAAATGGCTCTTTGAGTGTTAAAGGTTGCCGACCCCTGCTCTAGAGGATAGAGGAGGGAGGAGGTTAGAGGAGAGAGGAGGTTAGAGGATAGAGGAGAGGAGAGTTAGAGGAGAGAGGAGGGAGGTTGGAGGAGAGGAGAGAGAGAAGAGGAGGGAGGTTAGAGGAGAGAGAGAAGAGGAGGGAGGTTGGAGGAGAGGAGAGAGAGAGGAGGGAGGAGGTTAGAGGAGAGAGGAGAGAGAGAGGGAGGTTGGAGAGGAGGGAGGTTGGAGGAGAGGAGAGAGAGAAGAGGAGGGAGGTTGGAGGAGAGGAGAGAGAGAAGAGGAGGGAGGTTAGAGGACAGAGAGAGGAGAGGAGGGAGGTTGGAGGAGAGGAGAGAGAGAGGAGGGAGGAGAGAGAGAGAGAGGAGAGAGAAGAGGAGGGAGGTTGGAGAGGAGAGAGAGAGGAGGGAGGTTGGAGGAGAGGAGAGAGAGGAGAGAGGACAGAGAGAAGAGGGGGAGGCTGGAGGAGAGAGGAGAGAGGTTGGAGGAGAGGACAGAGAAAGAGAAGAGAGGAGAGGTTGGAGGACAGAGAGAAGAGAAGGCAGGTTAGAGGAGAGAGAGAAGAGGAGGGAGGCTGGAGGAGAGAGGAGAGGTTGGAGGAGACAGGACAGAGAGAAGAGAAGGCAGGTTAGAGGAGAGAGAGAAGAGGAGGGAGGCTGGAGGCTCACCCAGTTTAAGGGCCCCGGCCAGGTTAGAGGAGGAGGAGAGGTTGGAGGAGACAGGACAGAGAGAAGAGGAGGCAGGTTGGAGGAGAGGAGAGAGAAGAGGAGGGAGGTTGGAGGAGAGAGAGGAGAGAGGAGGAGGAGGAGGAGAGAGAAGAGGAGGGAGGTTGGAGGAGAGGAGAGAGAGATTAGGGAGGAGGTTAGAGGAGAGAGAGAGAAGGAGGGAGGCTGGAGGCTCACCCAGTTTAAGGGCCCCGGCCAGCCCGCGGACCACAGTGATGGGGTTTGATGGGCTCGTGCAGAACTGGTGCAGCGGCGGGAAGAAGGCGTCCCTCTTGTTCTCCAGCTGCAGACAGACAGACAGACAGACAGACGTCAGAGACCAAACACTGCACACACACATCGATGGGCAGAAAGATGTCAGAAGACCGGTGTCTCTCTCTCTCTCTCTCTCTCCGTGTCTCTGTCTCTGTCTCTGTCTCTCTCTCTCTCTCTCTCTCTCTCTCTCCGTGTCTCTGTGTCTCGCTCTCCCTCTCTCTGTGTCTCTCTGTCTCTCTCTCTCTCTCTCTCTCCCTCCCTCCCTCTCTGTCTCTCTCTCTGTGTCTCTCTTTCTCTCTCTGTCTCTCTCTGCCTCTCTCTCTCCCTCTCTCTCCCTTTAAGCAGATTGAAGCAGGGTGGTAATATCATCTACATAATCTATCATTCTTTTTTTTTTAAGAATTTTTGTTTCAGATTTTTCTCCCATTTTCTCCCAATTTGGTAGCCAATTAGACCCGCTATTTTAAGTCAATCCCCCCAGTAATGTGATTTAGTAGCTGCCGTAGTCCTGCGACCGGTAGTGACGAAGTCGACCTGATGCCTCCTCCGAGACGGCAGTCGCCCAAGTGTCAACCGTAACCTGGTATACTGCAGGGCCACTCTTATGAGCAGCGAACGTCATGTCGGCTTCCCTCCCCCCTCCCTGGGGCAGACAGCCAATCGCCGCCCCCTAGTGGCGCTCCCGGACCAGAGCCAACTCTGGCGGGACGGGGAATCAAACCCCGGTCTCCGTGGCCAGCGTCGAATGTTGTAACCACTGGCCAACACGGGAGGCCTTAATCTATCATCTATCAAGTGGGGTCAGCAGATCAAGAGGCTACAGGTGGACATTAGCTAAAGGCAAATTCCGCACGGATATTAGGAAGTTTTTCTTCACACAGAGAGTTGTCAATGCCTGGAACAGCTTGCCAGGTCGGGTAGTAGAGGCAGAAACACTTGGGCTATTCAAGTCCAGGCTAGATGCAGTACTGGATACTCTTTAGATTAGGACATGATGAGCCTAGATGGGCTGAACGGCCCGTTCTTCATTATGTATTCTTATGTTCTTGTAGTAGAGGCAGAAACACTTGGGCTATTCAAGTCCAGGCTAGATGCAGTACTAGATACTCTTTAGATTAGGACATGATGAGCCTAGATGGGCTGAACGCCCGTTCTCCTCATTATGTCTTCTTATGAATGCCTTTAAAGCCTTTAAACCCTCTTTGACTATTAATTTTTATTACTGTTTAATTAATGTTTTCCCATAGCAACAGGGTGACCAAACGTAACTGACCATTCAAGAAAAAAAAAAAAAACTGATTGAGTACTCACATAGATACAGGAGTTGAATCAGATTCAGTACTCACATATATACAGGGAGTTGATTCAGACTCAGTATTCAGTACTCACAGGAGTTGATTCAGATTCAGTACTCACATAACTACTCGTGGAAGATGAGGGTGATTCAGTACTCAGGGAGTTGATTCAGACTCAGTACTCACATAACTACTCATGGAAGATGAGGGTGATTCAGTACTCACAGGGAGTTGATTCAGACTCAGTACTCACATAACTACTCAAGGAAGATGAGGGTGATTCAGTACTCGCAGGGAGTTGATTCAGACTCAGTACTCACAGGGAGTTGACTCAGACTCAGTACTGACATAGATACTCAAGGGGGGAGATAACGGTGATTCAGTACTCACATAGGTACTTAAGGGGAGATAAGGGTGATTCAGTACTCACAGTTGATTCACTCACACTCACATAACTACTCATGGAAGATGAGGGTGATTCAGTACTCACAGGGAGTTGATTCAGACTCAGTACTCACATAGATACTCAAGGGGGAAGATAAGGGTGATTCAGTACTCACAGGGGGAGATAAGGTGATTCAGTACTCGCAGGAGTTGATTCAGACTCAGTACTCGCAGGGAGTTGATTCAGTACTCAGTACTCACGTAGATGCTCAAGGGGGGGATGAGGGTGATTCAGTACTCGCAGGGAGTTGATTCAGACTCAGTACTCGCAGGGAGTTGATTCAGTACTCAGTACTCACGTAGATGCTCGGGGTGGGGGGGTTGAGCCGGTCCTTTGGCAGCGAGGGGAAGGCGGGGGCAGTCGGGGGCGGCTCTTCTCCAGCAGGGCGGCGCTGTTCGATAAACCGTTCCTGCCCAGGTTCCTGAAACAGGGGGAAGAACAAACGGGGGGCGCGTGAAAACCTCGGAGTTACGAACGCACCGTCCGCAACTCTGAAAACGCTCGTAACTCTGAAACGTGACGTCAGCATGGGAGGCCTCCGACACACCCGTATTCTAACCCTAACCCAAACCCTATCCTAACGTCATTACCGATTGAAGAGGCCATTCGCAACTCTGAAAACGCTCGTAACTCTGAAACGTGACGTCAGCATGGGAGGCCTCCGACACACCGTATTCTAACCCTAACCCAAACCCTATCCTAACGTCATTACCGATTGTGAAGAGGCCATTCGCAACTCTGAAAACGCTCGTAACTCTGAAACGTGACGTCAGCATGGGAGGCCTCCCGACACACCCGTATTCTAACCCTAACCCAAACCCTATCCTAACGTCATTACCGATTGTGAAGAGGCCATTCACAACTCTGAAACGCTCGTAACTCTGAAAGTGACGTGGGAGGCCTCTAACACACCTGTATTCGAACCCGAACCCAAACCCTAACCCTGAACACAATCGGCAAACGTCATAAACGTAATTCTGTTCCTCTCTCTTTTTCTCTCTCTCTCTCTCTCTTTCCCCCCGTCTCTCTCTTTCTAGAATTATGTAAGTCGCTCTGGATAAGAGCGTCTGCTAAAACGCCTAAAATGGCGTAAAAAGTAATGGCGGTGACCGTGTTTTACCTCTCTCCCTCTCTCCCTCTCTCCCTCTCCCCTTCCCCCTCTCTCTCTCTGACGGTGTTTTACCTGCACACTTTGAGCACGTCCGCCGAGCCAGCGTAGATGGACACAGAGAAGGAGGAGGAGACGGCCTCGGCCATGAGCTTGTGGAGGGCGGGGCGGGGCTGTGAGGGGTGGGGGCGGGGCTGTGGAGGGCGGGGCGGGGCTGTGGCGGGGCCTCCTTCCCGTTCAGCGTGGGGGGAGGGGGGCTGTGGAGGAGGTGGAGGAGGCGGCGCCGGGGGTGGTGGGGGGGGGGGGGACGGCGTGGACACGACGGAGGAGGAGGAGGGCGAGGAGGGCGAGGAGCGTGGAGTGGCGTTGTTGACCCCGCCCTCGACCTCGACCCTATTGGCTTTTCCCGGGGACAAGGCGGAGAGATGACGATTGTCTGAACTGAGTACACCTGGTTTGAGGGTGGTGGAGGGGTGGTGGTGGGGGTGGACGTGATTAGGGAGTCCCTCCTCCGCCTCCTCTTCCTCATTCGGGCCAGCGGTCCAGTCGTCGTCAAGATGGCCGACGCCATTGGTCGATGGCTTTCCCTCTTTGGTTGTGCCCTGCTGTCGGCCTGAGGTAGCAGTGTGAGGAGGAGGAGGAGGAGGATGAGGAGGAGGAGGAGGAGGCCCGGCGGTGGAAGAGAAAGGCCGTTGGAGGTCAGGGCCTCCTGGCGAACGCAGAGGTGGACCTTTGTGAAGCCCCTGGAGAACGAGGGAGGAGAGAGAGAGAGAGGAGAGGGGAGG
Source organism: Aldrovandia affinis (assembly GCA_029706075.1). Lineage (NCBI taxonomy): Eukaryota > Metazoa > Chordata > Actinopteri > Notacanthiformes > Halosauridae > Aldrovandia > Aldrovandia affinis. The sequence continues at coordinate 49,015 of JAINUG010000350.1, read as the reverse complement.
GGAGGGGGAGAGGTGGAGAGGAGAGGGGGAGAGGAGAGAGGAGAGAGGGGGAGAGAGAGGGGGAGAGAGGGAGAGAGGGGGAGAGAGGGGAGAGAGGGAGAGGATGCCTTTATAATGGCTATAAACAGTCTATAATGCCTTTACAATGCCTGTAAATAGTCTATAATGTCTTTATAATGGCTATAAACAGTTTGTAATGCCTATAAACAGTCTATAATGTATGTAAACAGTCTATAATGTCTTAATAATGGCTATAAACAGTCTATAAAGCCTTCACAATGCCTATAAACAGTTTATAATCTCTTTACAATGCCTGTAAACAGTCTATAAAGCCTTTATAACGGCTATAAACAGTCTAGAATGCCTTTATAATGTCTATAAACAGTCTATAATGTCTTTATAACGGCTATAAACAGTCTATAGTGCCTTCACAATGCCTATAAACAGCCTATAATGCCTTAATAACGGCTATAAACAGTCTATAGTGCCTTCACAATGCCTATAAACAGCCTATAATGCCTTTATAACGGCTATAAACAGTCTATAATGCATTTAGACAGTCTATAACGCCTTTACACTGCCTATAAAGTCTATAGTGCCTCCATAACGGCTATAAACAGTCTACAACGCCTTCACAACGCCTTCATAAAGGCAGACACAAGCATTCTCTGAGCGCAAAACGTTTTTTAAAATCTTTTTATTTTTGTTTCAAATTTTTCCCTGTTTTTCTCCCTAATTTGGAAGCCAGTTATACCCTCGATTTACCTCGATGTCACTGCGGTTATTGAACTGTAATCTTCGGCGCTTACAGGAGACGCTCCGTCAAAAGTGACATAACATTTATAAGGCAGTTTATGAAAATATACAATTAAAAGACGGTGTATAAAAATGAGAGTTTGTGAATGAACGCGCTCTGACAAGAGTAAACCTCACTGTGATGGAGTGCCATCATCATTTTATCATATAAACTCTGTTTAACGCTGGACACTTTTACTGCAAACCACACTGGTCTTAATCACACATGGTTTTATTGGCCAATAAGGACAAGGTCTCCCCCTCCCCTCTCTCTCTCCCCCCCTCTCTCTCAGGAGCAGAAAGGATGTAATGTAATGTAATGAGAGCTCACTTTATCATGTCTCCCTCTCTCCCCCTCTCCCTCCCTCTCTCTCTCCCTCCCCCCTCTCTCAGGAGCAGAAAGGAGAGAGCAGTGGAGAGTTTAATGCCTGTAATGTAATGTAATGTAATGAGAGCTCACTTTATCATGTCTTTATCATGTCTCTCTCTCTCCCTCTCTCCCTCTCTCCCTCCCTCTCTCTCTCCCTCCCCCAATAAGGACAATAATTGCCAATAAGGACAAGGTCTCAACCATAGTTGAGAGAGAGCGCGTGGGGGGGGGCGTACCTGAGTGCAGTTGACGCGCGGGCGGCTCTGGCCCGGTTCCGCGTGAGGTAGAGAGTTGAGGCGCAGGTAAGGCACGTCTCCGTTGCTTCCGCTTCTTCCGCTTCCTGCCGTGTGATTATTGCCCTCAACAAAAATGGCGTCCGCGTTGCAGTCGCCGTCGCCACCACTGCCACCACCACCTACTTCTGCCACCGCCCCCAGGGGTGGGGTTAGGGTCGTCCCGGCTGTGCTGTGGGGGGGGGGTGGGCCGGTGGTGGGGGAGGGGGCGGGGAGAAGGGCCCGTTGGCCGGGGCTGGCCGGTGCAGGGGAGGGGAGGGGAGGTCTGGGACGGAGAGACCTCAGTGGTGGTGGTGGTGGTGGTGGGGGGGGTGGGTCGTCTGAGCGGAGGAGGAAGGGGGCGGGTTCGTAGGGGCAGTGACGATGGGATTTGGGGGGTGGCGGGGCCGTTCGGGGCCGCTCTGTTTCATCTGGGGGAGAGGGGGAGATAAACTTGGATCAATAATCACGAATTATTTCCTATGGAAATGTTGGTTCTGTGTGTCTCAGTAGGTAGAGCGTGGTTCTGTGTGGCTCAGTAGGTAGAGCGTGGTTCTGTGTGTCTCAGTAGGTAGAGCGTGGTTCTGTGTGGCTCAGTAGGTAGAGCGTGGTTCTGTGTGGCTCAATGTAGGTAGAATGTGGTTCTGTGTGGCTCAGTAGGTAAGCGTGGTTCTGTGTGGCTCAGTAGGTAGAGCGTGGTTCTGTGTGGCTCAGTAGGTAGAGCGTGGTTCTGTGTGGCTCAGTAGGTAGAGCGTGGTTCTGTGTGGCTCAGTAGGTAGAGCGTGGTTCTGTGTGGCTCAATAGGTAGAGCGTGGTTCTGTGTGGCTCAGTAGGTAGAGTGTGGTTCTGTGTGGCTCAGTAGGTAGAGCGTGGTTCTGTGTGGCTCAGTAGGTAGAGCGTGGTTCTGTGTGCTCAGTAGGTAGAGCGTGGTTCTGTGTGGCTCAGTAGGTAGAGCGTGGTTCTGTGTGTCTCAGTAGGTAGAGCATGGTTCTGTGTGTCTCAGTAGGTAGAGCGTGGTTCTGTGTCTCAGTAGGTAGAGCGTGGTTCTGTGTGGCTCAGTAGGTAGAGCGTGGTTCTGTGTGGCTCAGTAGGTAGAGCGTGGTTCTGTGTGGCTCAGTAGGTAGCGTGGTTCTGTGTGGCTCAGTAGGTAGAGCGTGGTTCTGTGTGGCTCAGTAGGTAGAGCGTGGTTCTGTGTGGCTCAGTAGGTAGAGTGTGGTTCTGTGTGGCTCAGTAGGTAGAGCGTGGTTCTGTGTGGCTCAGTAGGTAGAGCGTGGTTCTGTGTGGCTCAGTAGGTAGGCGTGGTTCTGTGTGGCTCAGTAGGTAGAGCGTGGTTCTGTGTGTCTCAGTAGGTAGGCGTGGTTCTGTGTAGCTCAGTAGGTAGAGTGTGGTTCTGTGTAGCTCAGTAGGTAGAGTGTGGTTCTGTGTGGCTCAGTAGGTAGAGCGTGGTTCTGTGTGTCTCAGTAGGTAGAGTGTGGTTCTGTGTGTCTCAGTAGGTAGAGTGTGGTTCTGTGTGGCTCAGTAGGTAGAGCGTGGTTCTGTGTGGCTCAGTAGGTAGAGTGTGGTTCTGTGTGCCTCCGTAGGTAGAGCATGGTTCTGTGTGGCTCAGTAGGTAGAGCGTGGTTCTGTGTGGCTCAGTAGGTAGAGCGTGGTTCTGTGTGGCTCAGTAGGTAGAGTGTGGTTCTCTGTGGCTCAGTAGGTAGAATGTGGTTCTGTGTGGCTCAGTAGGTAGAGCGTGGTTCTGTGTGGCTCAGTAGGTAGAGTGTGGTTCTGTGTGTCTCAGTAGGTAGAGCGTGGTTCTGTGTGTCTCAGTAGGTAGAGCGTGGTTCTGTGTGTCTCAGTAGATAGAGCGTGGTTCTGTGTGGCTCAGTAGGTAGAGCGTGGTTCTGTGTGGCTCAGTAGGTAGAGCGTGGTTCTGTGTGTCTCAGTAGGTAGAGCGTGGTTCTGTGTGTCTCAGTAGGCGGTGAGAGATGGACCTGGTGCTGCTGGGTGAACTGGGCCTCCAGTTGCTCCAGCATCTGTAGCTGCGCTGGCTTTAGGCTCTTCCGGTTCGTCCGCAGCTGATCCAGGATCTGCGCAGACACACAGGGGGGCCAATCAGAGCAGGGCCTAGAGCGAGCAGGCCAATCAGAGCAGGGCCTAGAGCGAGCAGGCCAATCAGAGAGGGGGCCAATCGGAGCGGGGGCCAATCGGAGCGGGGCCTAGAGCGAGCGGACCAATCAGAGCGGGGCGTACCTGAAGTTTCTGCGCCGTTAGGAAGCAACTGTGGGCCGGCCTGCTCACCCAGGAATCCAGAGAATTCTACGCACGGAAGACAAAAACACAAAAGAGAAGATGATCAAAAGAGAATCAGACACGTGGGAATCTTTGTACATACGGCCCCCTTATAGAATAAAGATTCTTATAGAACTGCGGTCAGTTTAAACCGAAGGAGCAATTTCATTAGCCTACGAAATGAAACGAGAGTTTATAAAACGGTGGTGACAGTTTTCGATTTTAACTCAAATTTGCTAACGTTGGGCAAAAAAAACACGTTACCTAACAATGCCATACGTTATGTAGAAATGTAGAAAACGTGTAGCTAGCTGGTTAACATTGTAGTTTACGGTCGTTATGCGTACAGCTCGCTAACGTTAGCTATGTTTATGTTTATAGCGAAGGCGAGCTAGCCAGCTAGCTTAAGTTAGTGTACAAGAATACAAAACGTCTTTTCAAATCCGATTTCAATTGTACGTTTTTGGAAGTAAGTCGACATTTTACGGCTGAAAGATTCCATATAATTCCATATAATTCTATATATTGTTTTGTTTTACACAGGTACATTAGCTAACCACAACTGCCAACGGGCACATAACTAACCTTGTCTGTCGTCCGCCATTTTGCGGTTTGTCTTCTACGTCAGAATTTAAAGACACAGGCTGTGTTCGAAACTGCTCACTCGTTCACTATTCCTATTCCCTATATAGTGTTTACTATACAGTGTACTATGTAGCGAACGAAAATACTGTTTTCAGACACTACAACTGAACGTCATTTGCGTCAAAAAAAAAGTGCCGGATATTCAGGTGACGCAAGCGGACGCGCCCAGTATCACCCGTAAACAAACCGAGCACTCATGGCAGCAGGTTGAAATGTACTCAGGTGGTATCGGGTTTGCATGTTCAGTTTTGAATGTTAAATCCCAAATAAATTGTTGAAATTCTAATGATGTGCAAGTGTGGTTTTGTCAACTGTGGCGCTGTCTGCTAGCCACTGCTTTAGCCACCAATAGCTACCGTTTAGTCAACAACACTCAATGGAAGGACAATTGGATGCATATTTTTGAATTTATAGGGAATTAATGTATTTGGTGTAGGTTACTAAAATGCCACAGTAAACAGGTGATCCTTCTTGATATGTAGATTTGAGAAAATAATATAGAGATCTAAAGTAGATGTTGCTGGTTCAATCCCCAGGTGGAGGGCACTGCTGTTGTACCCTTGAGCTAAAGGCGCTTAACCTGAATTGCTTCAGTAAAGTATCCAGCTGTATAAATGGATTGGATGTAAAGAAATGTAAACTGTGTAAGTCGCTCTGGATAAGAGCGTCTGCTAAATGCCTGTAATGTAATGTAATGTCATTGTCGGTTTACTTTAAAATGTTTGGTTCTTGTATATGCTATACCGAATGGACGTAACTTATTTTGGTTTCAGTAAGACTTGGTATTGCCTTACACATTCGCTGGAAAATGCCAATTGCCCCAGTAGCTAGCATGCGTAGCCAGCTGGACAAGCAGCAGGCTAACGTTAACTAACCCTTCGCTAACGTAGACACTAAGAGAGCACGACTTAAAGGAAAACGGTTGAAGCTTATCTCCAATTGAAACGATGTGTGATGTAAATAACGCTAGATATGTGTCCAATCAAAACGACCCGTAATGGTTCCCCAGGCAACACATTTCTGGATATGATAAAGCATTTGAGAGTGACTAGCTTGCTAGCTAGTTAGTTACGTACTGGGCAGGTGTAAAGTTGGCTAGGCTAGTAGGCCTATCCTAGCTAACGTCAGCTAACCATCAAACCAATCGAACTTTTAGCAGTTGCAGTCAGCTATTAGTTTTGCTGCTAATGGTCTGTCATATAGTTTGTTTGGCTATTTAAGGCCACACCTAGCTAACTAGCTGATTAACTTTAAACAAACATATGTGCTTGATATGATATGATTGGTTTTGTAATTAAACTAGTTTAATTAAACATGTTTCAGGAATCGGTAGTCATACCTATATAGCGACCTGTTAAAAGCTACTGAGTGGGCCTGAGGATGGGAGTTGTCCTGGACCATTTTGGGCATCCCTGTTATAGACTGCAGGTGAATGATGTGCCTAGATGTCTCATCTCTCATCTCATTGTCTAAGCCACTTATTCCTGGTCAGGGTCGCGGGGAGAGGGGCGGCTGGAGCCTATCCCAGCATGCATAGGGGCGAGAGGCAGGAATAAACCCTGGACAGGTCGCCAATCCATCGCAGGGCACTACATACACCATTCACTCACACACTCATACCTACGGGCAATTTAGACTCTCCAATTAGGCTAACGTGCATGTCTTTGGACTGTGGGAGGAAACCGGAGTACCGGAGGAAACCCACGCGGACACGGGAGAACATGCAAACTCCACACAGAAAGGCCCCGGCCTGGATTCGAACCCGAGACCTTCTTACTGTGAGGCGACAGCGCTATCCACTGCACCACCGTGCCAGCTGTGCCTAGACGTGGCTGTTAAAAGTAAATAAATAATTTGGGCATGCCTGTTATAGACTGCAGGTGAATTATGTGGCTGTTAAAAGTAAATAAATAATTTGGGCATGCCTGTTATAGACTGCAGGTGAATTATGTGGCTGTTAAAAAAATAAAAAAATTTGGCCATCCCTGTTACCCTGCATTCTAACAGTGGGCGATTCGGCAACTAGTTGCCCGAAATGCATTAATTGTCTATGAGAGCGGGCGACTGCGGGCGATTCAGCGATTTGTGGGCGTGGCGGCGACACAGAAAAGTTGAAAATTCTGAACTTTCGGGCGATATCGCCCGGTAAGAGCCAATCAAATTCATGTGTTGCTGTTTTTACCTTCCACGCGGAACCAACACAACACCGAAATTTGGTTCCTAGTTCCGACACTTCAACATAAATGAGGAGAAACTGATAACAGCGGTCTGCAGTACCCCCATACTTTATTTAATCCTAAAAGCATAAATATATATAGCTAGCTAAACTTATATGGCCTACATACATCTTATTTAATGTTTGTGTTGGTTAAAAGGCAATTTTCTATCACATGGGTACGTTTGGAAAACGTGCCGGAGACAAATTGCGAGCGTTTCCAGTGCAAGTAAATGGCCGCAATTGTAAAAAAGCCTTCTGAGTTTGAGTTTGCGGTTCATGACTGAAGGAAACAATACTGCTAGCCAACTAATATTTATAATAAAGATTCTCAAAATCGATTATGAACTATTCGTTTACCATGCTAAAATTTCGTAAGCACGTCGGAAGCACTTTGAGGAGGCCATTCAAGCGTGACAACACACGTGGGGAACGCCCACTGGGCGATTTCATCGCCTAGTATCGCCCGCTGTTAGAACGCGGGGTTGTAGACTGCAGGTGAAATAATGTGCCTAGATGTGGCTGTTAAAAATAAATAAATAAAGTCAGTTTGGCAAGCCGCTGAATTAAGGGTGAGAGTTAGGAGTCCAGAGGGGGGGGTCGGTACCTTGGCCGGACTCGACGTCCTCTTTAGCCTCTTGGCTGGGCTGGACTGGTCCTGGTTCTGGTCCTGGTTCTGGTTCTGGTCCTGTTCCTGGGTTTGGGTTTGGGTCGCATTCTCCTGTTTACAGGCCTGCTGTGTGAGAGAGTGCAGGGAGGGGGACAGCGGTGACATCACTCACACACTGCTGACCAATCAGGCGAGAGTGTGCTGTTCAGCCGACCAATGAGGCAAGAGTGTGCTGTTCAGCCGACCAATGAGACGAGAGTGTGCTGTTCAGCCGACCAATGAGGCGAGAGTGTGCTGTTCAGCCGACCAATGAGACGAGTGTGCTGTTGTTCAGCCGACCAATGAGGCAAGAGTGTGCTGTTCAGCCGACCAATGAGGCAAGAGTGTGCTGTTCAACCCGACCAATGAGACGCGAGTGTGCTGTTCAGCCCGACCAATGAGGCGAGAGTGTGCTGTTCAGCCGACCAATGAGACGAGAGTGTGCTGTTCAGCCGACCAATGAGGCAAGAGTGTGCTGTTCAGCCGACCAATGAGACGAGTGTGCTGTTCAGCGACCAATGAGACGACGAGAGTGTGCTGTTCAGCCGACCAATGAGGCGAGAGTGTGCTGTTCAGCCGACCAATGAGGCGAGACATCGGTGACATCACTCACACACTGCCCGACCAATCAGGGACGAGACATGGCATTCAGCCCGACCAATCAGGGCGAGACATCGGTGACATCACTCACACATTATTTTTACGATGCCTATATTGTAAAGCACCGTGTGCTACAATTCATTGTAAGAAAGGTGGTAAACAAATAAAATGTTTATTGTTATTATTATTATTATTATTTTCCTCTCAAGCAATGTACTAGACCAGGGGTGTCCAAACTACGGCCCGCGGGCCAACTGCGGCCCGCGGTCCATTTTTAATTGGCCCGCGGCCGCATTCCAATATAAGGAATTAATTAATTTAATTAATCTTCAAAAGGGATCAGGGTCTTAAATGTGATGGTTTAAATTATGGTTGCCCTGCCTGGCCATGTCCAGTTGCCAAAAATGTGCATTCAGGTAGTATACACACCACCTTGGACTGACGACCATGACATGGTCTTTTTTTTGGACACACCCTGTGCCGGCCAGAAGAGGATGGGCTCCCCCCTCCTCCTTTTTAGTCTGGTTCCTCCCAAGGTTTCTCCCTACCAAGGAGTTTTCCTTGCCACTGTTGCCTTTAGGCTTGCTTTTGGGGGGTCTAGGCCTGGGTTCCCCTCTGTTAAGCGTTTTGTGACAATTCAATTGTGAAAAGCGCTATACAAATACACTTGATTTGATTTGATCTCCTCCCCCGTGGCGTTTCTGCCGACCAATCAGGGAGAGAGCGTGGCGTTTCAGCCGAACCAATGAGGCGAGAGAGTGTGGCGTTCAGCAGAACCAATGAGACGAGAGAGTGTGCCGTTCAGCCTAACCAATCAGGCGAGAGCGTGGCGTTCGGCCTAACCAATGAGAAGAGAGTGTGGCGGTTCAGCCGAACCAATGAGGCGAAAGAGCGTGGCGGTTCAGCCGAACCAATCAGGCGAGAGCATGGCGGTTCAGCCGACCAATAAGACGAGAGCGTGCTGTTCAGCCGACCAATGAGACGAGAGCGTGCTGTTCAGCCGACCAATCAGGCGAGAGCGTGGCGGTTCAGCCGACCAATAAGACGAGAGCGTGCTGTTCAGCCGACCAATGAGACGAGAGCGTGCTGTTCAGCCGACCAATCAGGCGAGTGTGTGGTGTTCCAAACCCAGGGTTCCAAACCCAGCTCCCTAACCATTATACCACACACACTGCCACTACTGTAATGGGTTGAACTCCCAACAATGCCTGATCTAAATTTGTGATTGCTGGCTGAAATTCGGTGACTGTGTACATTGAGCTGTTTAGTGGGCTGGCAGTGTAGTGTAACGGTTAGGGGGGAGCTGGGCTTGTAACTCAGAGGTTGCAGGTTCAATCCCCAGGTGGGGGGCACTGCCGTTGTACCCTTGAGCTAAAGGTACTTAACCTGAATTGCTTCAGTAAAAATATCCAGCTGTATAAATGGATTGTATGTTAAAGAAATGTGAAACTGCGCAAGTCGCTCTGGATAAGAGCGTCTGCTAAATGCCTAAAAATTTTAATGTACGTTAAGTGAGTCGGTTTGTAGTCCACGCGGCTGCCACCCAAGATTTTGACTACAACTCCCAACGGAACCGTGTGTAAAATGTAATGTTGCTGTGTTGTGTTTTTTTGTTGTAACATGCCGCTAAAACGTTCCCACATCACTCACACACACACACACACACACACACTCACTCACACACTGCCCCCCCCACATCACTCACACACAGACAGACAGACCGACAGACAGACAGACAGACAGACACTCTCACACACTCACACTCATACACACACGCACACACACACACACACACGCACACACACACACGCACGCACACACACGCACGCACACACACGCACACACGCACTTAACGGAGTAAGGATTATTAGTACAGCAGGGATAGGTGCTAAAATAGGCCCATCTGAAATATAAAAGGATTAGCTACACTTTTGAGAATCATAAACTCTAGAGGGAGGGAGGAGGAAGGGGGAGAGATCGAGATCGAGATCGAGATAGAGAGATAGAGATAGAGAGAGCGACAGAGTGGGAGAGAGAGAGAGACAGAGAAAGTGAGTGAGTGAGAGACAGAGAGAGAGAAAGGGAGAGAGAGGGAGGGAGAGGAGAGAGAGAGAGAGAGAGGGAGAGAGAGAGAGACAGAGAGAGAGGAGGGAGAGAGGGAAGGAGAGGGAGAGGGAGAGGGGAGAGAGAGAGAGAGAGGGAGGGAAAGGGAGAGAGAGAGAGAAAGGGAAAGGGAAAGGGGAGAGAGAGGGGGAGAGAGAGAAAGGAAAGGGAGAGAGGGGGGAGAGAGAGGAGAGAGGGGGAACGAAGGCGTCACTGGTGGCAGAGTTTAGCGAGACAGGCCGAAGGGAGGATAAGTGCGTGGGGGGGCGTGTTCTCTAACGGGGGAGAGAGGGGAGGGGGAGGGGGGGCTCCTCTCACCTGCTGTGCTGTGTTCAGAAGGCCCTGTCGGGACGTGAGCTCGGCAGGGATGGGCAAGCTCCAGGCCTCCTCAACACTAGGCAGCGCTTTACTGGCTTTACTGGGAACACTGGCCTGCTGCTGCTGAAGGCTACACAACCGAGCCTAGGAGTGAAGAGACAACTTAATGAAGATGCTGAGCGGTGGGAGGCAGGAAGGTTCTCTCCCTCTCCCTCTCTCTCTCTCTCTCTCTCCCTCCCTCTCTCCCCTCTCCCTCCCCCTCCCTCTCCCTCCCCCTCCCCCTTATTATTATTATTATTATTAATATTATATTTTCTCCCAACGTGTCGCAGATTAAACGATTCGCTCGTGACACCGTCGGTCACGAACACAAACCGCGGTGAAATTCGGCCCAGACTTTCACATTACATTGTTACATTACAGGCATTTAGCAGACGCTCTTATCCAGAGCGACTTACAGTTTTACATTTCTTTACAATCCATTTATACAGCTGGATATTAACTGAAGCAACTCAGGTTAAGTACCTTTAGCTCAAGGGTACAACGGCAGTGTCTCACCTGGGGATTGAACCAGCAACCTCTGAGTTACAAGCCCAGCTCCCTAACCATTACACTACACTGCCTGCCAGACTTCTACCTGTCAAAAATTGTCTCTGTCCGTCGCAACCTCTGCTCTCTCTCTCTCTCTCCCCCTGTCAACTACTGTTCTATCCTCCCTTCCCCCTAGTGATGCCTTCTCTCAGCTACCTGCTGAGGAAGCCTCATCCACCCTACTCCCCTCTCTCTCCTCCTCCTTTGACTCACTCTGTCCTCTATCCACTATAATGATAATATACGCCATTTAGCAGACGCTTTTATCCAAAGCGACTTACAGTAGTGAATGCATACATTTTTCAGTATATGTGGCCCCAGTGGGGATTGAACCCACAACCTAAGCGTCAATGCCATGCTCTACCTACTGAGCCACACAGAACCACACTCTACCTACTGAGCCACACAGAACCACGCTCTACCTACTGAGCCACACAGAACCACACTCTACCTACTGAGCCACACAGAACCACGCTCTACCTACTGAGCCACACAGAGCCACGCTCTACCTACTGAGACACACAGAACCACGCTCTACCTACTGAGCCACACAGAACCACGCTCTACCTACTGAGACACACAGAACCACGCTCTACTTACTGAGACACACAGAACCACACTCTACCTACTGAGCCACACAGAACCATGCTCTACCTACTGAGACACACAGAACCACGCTCTACCTACTGAGCCACACAGAACCACACTCTACCCTACTGAGCCACACAGAACCACGCTCTACCTACTGAGACACACAGAACCACGCTCTACCTACTGAGCCACACAGTACCACGCTCTACCTACTGAGACACACAGTACCACGCTCTACCTACTGAGCCACACAGTACCACGCTCTACCTACTGAGCCACACAGAACCACGCTCTACCTACTGAGACACACAGAACCACACTCTACCTACTGAGACACACAGAACCACACTCTGTATAAATGGATTGTGTGTAAAGAAATGTAAGCTGTGTAAGTCGCTCTGGATAAGAGCTTTTACCTTTTTAAATGCCTAAAAAGGTAAAAGTAGTCGGGTTTCGAATTGATCGTTTTGGTTATTTTTAAGAACAACAAATATTTTCCTTCTCCACGTGAAGCGCGTCGATTTGTAGTCCACACGGCTGCCACCCAACATTTTGACTACAACTCCCAACGGAACCGTGTGTGTGTGCGTGTGTGACATCTCTCTACCTGCAGGCATCTGATCCTGGCCAGCAGGGCGGCGCTGTTGCCGCAGGACGCGCTGCGCGTGGCGTTGATGTAGCACTTGACGGCGTCGTGCGGCTGGCGGCAGGACTCGTAGAGGGTGCCCAGGTCCGTCCAGGCGGCCGAGTGGCCGTGGTCGAGCTGCACGGCGCAGATGTAGGCCTGGAGAGCGTCCATGGGCTGGTTCTGCTGCTGATACAACACACTGAGAGAGAGGAGAGACATCAGCACTGTACTGAGAGAGAGAGGGAGAGAGAGGGAGAGAGACATCAGCACTGTACTGAGAGAGAGAGGGGGAGAGAGAGAGGGAGAGAGAGAGAGACATCAACACTGTACTGAGAGAGAGAGGGAGAGAGACATTAACCCTGTACTGAGAGAGAGAGGGAGAGGGGAGAGAGACATTAACACTGCACTGAGAGAGAGAGAGAGAGAGAGAGAGAGAGAGAGAGAGAGAGGGAGAGAGGGGGGAGAGAGACATTAACCCTGCACTGAGAGAGAGAGAGAGAGAGAGAGAGAGAGGGGGAGAGAGGGGAGAGAGACATTAACACTGTACTGAGAGAGAGAGAGAGAGAGAGAGAGAGAGAGACATTAACCCTGTACTGAGAGAGAGAGAGAGAGAGAGGGGGGGAGGGAGAGAGAGAGAGGAGAGAGAGAGTGAGTGAGTGTGTGTGACAGGGCTCGAGACTAACACCGTCCCGTCGTCCGGGGACTATAAAATATGTATTTGGGACGAACAGAAATCCTCCCGGGGACGCAGTCGGGACGAAGAGGATTTTTGTTTTCACTTGGAAAATGTCAACTGAGCCGACTGTCAGTGCGCATATCACTGTCACTGGTAAGCGGTGCGCGTCTTCTGAGTGCTCGCCTAGTTGACAGTGGCACGAGACCACTGCACGAGACCCGCAAAAATATCAGAATGTTTAATAAAAGTTCCCGCAGTACTGGCCATCCTCTCAGTCAAGGGAGCACTCGCAAACATGTTGCGCTATTTGAAGAGGATAAACACAGCAGAAGAAGATGGAGAACAGATAGACTGACCAACAGGGAACTGCATCCAACCCAAGTACAACCCCTGAGTCTAAGGTAAGGACACATTTAAATCACAGAGGTGTAATGTTAGTCTATTGGAACTGTATACAGTAGTCAGCTGCTAGCTAGATAGCGGGCTGCTTGCTAGCTAACGTTAGCCGTGTGTGTGTGTGGCGTGTGTGAAAAAACGGTGTTAGCGCTAACTCCGTGCTGAGTGCGAGCACCCACAATAATTAGCAAGGCAACCAGTGAAGTGTAAGCTACATTTAGGCTATTTCAGTATATTATTTTTGTTAATTACACTAATTGGTTGATTCCGTGATGTTTTGGTTCATATTAGTTTAATTTTAGATTCACGCCATGGCCGGCAAATGCTTCACCACTGCTGTAGGCTGCACGGCAGTCACCAGAGCATCAAAACTGCATGCACTGCATCAGTTCGCCAGTTGTCTCAATTCAAGCACAAGACAGATACATTGTGTATACCATTTTGCAACAAAGTAGCTACTACCATTGCAGGACGAGTTGATTGGCCTAACGTTACATTTATCGAAACAAAAGCGGAGAAATCCGTCAGGCTACTGACGCTACACTTCACTGCGCTACACGGTTGCTAGGGCCGCATTGACTGGCGGCAATCTGCCAGCCCGTTCATTTGTTCAGTCCACCACAGAGGTATTTTACAAGCGTCTTTGAACACACACAATAAACAATGATAATGCGAACCCGCGTTTCGGAGAAATTAAAGAGCAGTTGATTTGATTGTGAGTGTTGAACATTTTCAGTTTGTAATAAATATGGCTGAATGAACACACTCGTATTGTAGAGTTGCAAATATCCATAATAATCTACAAGACATCATTAACACTAACTATATATATATATATAAATAATCATAATGATTCTTGTGAAATCTTTCCACCTGGGAGCCTTTTGACTAAACC
>JAINUG010000350.1:7500-32500 GCA_029706075.1 Aldrovandia affinis | reverse complement strand
GGGGAGAGAGGGAGAGAGAGAGGGGAGTGAGAGAGAGAGGCCTCGTCTCCTAGCTGCTCCACCGTGTGATGCATCCAGCCTGCAGGCACACAAACACACACATTTATAACACGTTAGAGAGAGAGAGAGGGAGAGAGAGAGGGAGAGAGAGTGAGAGGGGAGTGAGAGAGGGCTCGTCTCAAGCTGCTCCACCGTGTGATGCATCCAGCCTGCAGGCACACAAACACACACATTTATAACACGTTAGAGAGAGAGAGAGGGTGAGTGGGTGAGAGGGGAGAGGGAGGGGGGCTCTGGAGTGAGAGGGAAGTGAGAGGGGCTCTAATAATTTATTTTGGTGGAGTTTTTTTGTGGAATTTTTTTCTTCAATATATATTTTTATTTTTATTACTTTTATTTCAATTTTTTTCTAATTTTTTGTTCAATATTTTTTTTACATTTTCTTCTTTTTTCTTTAATTTTTTTAATTTTTACATTTTTTTTTTTATTTCTATTTTTTTTTTTTAATCCAATTTTTTATTTATTTAATTTTTTACTGAAATGTTGAGTTTTTTCTTCATTTTTCCTTTTTTTTCCAATTTCTTTGGAGAGGCTCTAACGCTGGGGCTGGAGTGGGAGGCTCTGGAGTGAGAGGGGCTCTCACTCTCTCTCACACACTCTCCCTCTCTCACTCTCACACTCTCTGCCCTGAACAACACCAGAACCCCAGAGTGAACATTCCTCATCATTCAAACACACCTCTGACTACAATGAGTCACTAAATCACTCTCACACACGCACACACACTCACACACACACACACACACACACACACACACACACACACACACACACACACACACACACACACACACACACACACACACACACACACACACACACACACACACACACACACTAAAGGGTACACACACACATGCCCTCCGAGGAAACAAACAGCCTCCAGTGGCCTCCCCACAGAGCTAGCGCTCCTCCAGCTCAACGTTGAAGGCCTCCTCACCTTCGCCAAGATCAACATCCATGAGCAAATAGCCAGCGAAAACCACACAACCGTGATCATCCTGCAGGAGTCCCACGCGAGAACAAGAACATCCTGAGGGTCCCTGGGTACACCTGGGCCCGGTTACATCGCCGATAAACATCACGGGCTTACCCTACGTTCTAACAGCGGGCAATTCGGCAACGAGTTATCGGAAATGCATTGATTCTCTATGAGAGTGAGCGACTTCCGGCGACTGTGGGCAACATGTCCCATTTCCCGATTTGTCGGTGTTTCGGTGTCCCAGAAAAGTTCAAATTTCTGAACTTTCGGGCACGCGTTACCCGGTAAGAGCCATGTCTTGCTCTTTTTACCTTCCACGTGGAAACCAACACAAAACAACATTTTGTTCCTAGTTCCGACAATTCAACATGGAGGAGAAACTGATAACAGCGGTCTGCAGTACCCATACTTTATTTAATCCTAAAAGCATAAATATTTATAGCTAGCTAAACTTATATGGCCTACATACATCTTATTTAATGTTTGTGTTGGTTAAAAGGCTATTTTTTTTATCGCATGGGTACGTTTGGAAAACGCACCGGAGAGAAATTGCGAGCTGTTTCCAGCGCAAGTATATGGCCGTAATTGCAAAAAGCCTTCCGAGTTTGAGTTTGCGGTTCATAATTGAAGGAAACAATACTGCTAGCCAACTAATATTTCTAATAAAGATTCTCAAAATCTGTGATGAACTATTCGTTTACCATGCCAAAAAATTGTAAGCACGTCGGAAGCATTTTTGAGGACGCCAGTCAAGCGTGGTGAACGCCCACTGGGCAATTTATTGCCTAGTATCGCCCGCTGTTAGAACGTAGGGTTAGCCACATTCGTCCACAAAGATATGGCCTGGTCAGCTGGTCAGCATAAATAAATCCAGTTTCAAAAAGAAGCTGAAAGAAGTTGTCATCCGTAAAGAAATTAGGTTTAGCCTAGTTTGACTCCTTGCCTCTGGCTATGATGCAGATAGTTTCTGTATCAGCTCTTTGTTTTTGTATTAGCTCTTTGTTTTTGTTTTTCTACGTAGATCTGGTGGTTATAGCAAATACAGCTCTCAAATGAGCTGCTAACTTGTATTTTTTTTTAATGATGTTATTTCTTTTTCTTTTTTAAATTAAAATGTCCTTGGTTTTAATAAGTGAATGCTGTTCACTAAGTATTTTCTTGATTGATATTGTATAATTTTATGTTTTGAGTGTCTGTCTTTTATGTGGACCCCAGGAAGAATAGTCTTCACTATGGTGATGACTAATGGGGATCCGTCAACAATAAACAATAAATAAATAAAGCTGCAGGACAATCCCCAGAGGACGCAGAGGTAGAATGGCTCGCAACCAAAAAGTGCAAGACACAACCATCGTGAACATCTACAAGCCACCTGCAAGCAGACTGGTCCCATCATCGCTGCCAGATGCCCCAGCCCCCGCTGTGTATGCTGGTGACTTCAACAGCCATCACACAGACTGGGGCTATAAGCAGCTCAAACGCTGATGGTGACTCCCTGGTAGACTGGGCCTCGACCGTCGATGCGACACTGCTGTACGACCCAAAGGAGCCACACACCTTCCAACAACCAGCCACTCCCAGTAAGACATGTTTCCTGGACATGTTTCCCGGTCACACCACCGACCGTCACTCATTATTATTTGTTTTACTGAAATTTTGAGTAATTGTTTTATTTTTCCTTTTTTTTTTCAATTTTTTTGTCAATTTGTTTTGTTCAATATTTTTTTTTTGGTCCATTTTTTTTTTTTTTTAACTAATTTTTTTTTTTTTTTTTTCCTTTATTTCAATTTTTGTTTATTTTTTTACTCTCTCTCGCTCTCTCCCCCTCTCTCCACACTGTCCAATTTGTTTTGTTCAAATATTTCCTGGACATGTTTCCCCGGTCAAACAATAATTTTTTTTTTTTTTTTTTTTTTTTTTTTTAACTCAAATTTTGAGTAATTTTTTTTTTTTTTTTTTCCTTTTTTTTCAATTTTTTGGAGAGGCTCTAACGCTGGGGCTGGAGTGAGAGGGGCTCTGGAGGTTACTCTCTCTCTCTCTCCTCTCTCTCTCTCACACTGCTGTACACCACGCACCTCTCTACACTCTCTGGAACACACTCTCACACAGACCTGGCATTCACAAATGTCACAACACTCTCCACTCCCAGTAAGACGCATCCTGGACATGTTTCTCGGTCACACACTCTGTCACTCATTATTATTTTTTTACTGAAATTTTGAGTAATTGTTTTATTTTTCCTTTTTTTTTTCAATTTTTTTTTTTTTTTTTTTTTTTCAATTTTTTTTGTCCAATTTGTTTTGTTCAATATTTTTTGTAACATTTTTTTCTTTTTATAATTTTTTTGGTCCATTTTTTTTTTTTTTTTTTTAACTGAAATTTTGAGTAAGTTTTTTATTTTTTCCTTTTTTCAATTTTTTTGAGAGGCTCTAACGCTGGGGCTGGAGTGAGAGGGGCTGGAGTGAGAGGGGCTCTGGAGGTTACTCTCTCTCGCTCTCTCTCTCCCCTCTCTCTCTCTCTCACTCTCACACACTGCTGTACGACCCAAAGGAGCCACGCACCTTCTACTCTGCTCGATGGAACAGCACCACCAACCCAGACCTGGCATTCGCTAAATGTCAGAACAACCAGCCACTCCCAGTAAGACGCATCCTGGACACGTTTCCCGGTCACACCACCACTCATTACCACTCCATCTCTGGTTCACTCATTATTATTTGTTTTACTGAAATTTTGAGTAATTGTTTTATTTTTTCTTTTTTTTTTTTCAAATGTTTTTTTTTTTTTTTTTTTTTTTTTTGTCCAATTTGTTTTGTTCAATATTTTTTGTAACATTTTTTTCTTTTTATAATTTTTTTGGTCCATTTTTTATTTTTCAAGATTCAAGATTCAAGATATCTTTATTGTCATTGTACTGCTACAACGAAATTAACACAACACTCCTAGTGGGGCTCCTGTGCAAGGGAGGAATGTCAAGAGATGGAACTTCCGGAAAGCAAACTGGGGCAGGCTTCACTAAACAAGTGAACAAGGCAGCCGCTGGTCTACCACCCCCGTGCCCCAACAACGTGAACGATGCCTACGAATCGTGCTGCTGGCCGCCGCCATAAAGAACATCGCCCTCGGGTGTACGTTAAAGCTTATGTTCCCCTGATTATAGCGTTAGTGGATTATTCTTTTGCCCTTCCCAACTTGCAGTGCTAATAGAACTCAAACGCCATCTCTATCTCCCTGTGTCTGTCTGTCTCTCTCTCCCTTTCTCTCTGTCTCTCTCTCACGCTCCCTCTGTTTATCTCTCTCTCTGTCTGTCTCTGTCTCTCTGTCTCTCTCTCTCCCCCTTTCTCTCTGTCTCTCTCTCACGCTCCCTCTGTTTATCTCTCTCTGTCTGTCTCTGTCTCTCTCTTTCTCTCTTTCTCTCTTTCACTCTGTGTCTCTGTCTCTCTCTCTCTCTCTCTCTGTCTCTCTCTCTCTGTCTCTGTCTCTGTCTCTCTCTCTGTCTCTGTCTCTGTCTCTGTCTCTGTCTCTGTCTGTGTCTCTGTCTCTGTCTCTGTCTCTGTCTCTGTCTCTGTCTCTCTCTGTCTCTGTCTCTGTCTCTCTCCCGCTGGGAGTGAGGGGCTCTGGAGTGAGAGAATGTGAAGAGCTACATCGCACCCATACAGAAGCAGAAACCAACAAAGACAGGGACAAAGCAGCAGACGAACTACTTGGCAGAATAAACGATAGACATAGGGAACATAGGGAGACTTGGACTCAGACCTCACACACTCAATTGACCTGTTTTCATTTTACAAATCTAAAAATACTATGTACAGGCACTAATAATGTGTTTTTGGCACATTTTAAGAACAAAATGTATTAAAAATCAAGCAACATATGAACAAATCCTTCTGTAATAACCTTCAGAATAGTGCTAAGAATGAATATGCAAAGTTTAGCTTATGTAACTGCTGGAGAAGTTGAGATTTTTGGTCCAGAGTATTGAAAATAGCACATTTTGAGAAAATGGCAATTAGAGAAAAGTACCTTGAATTAATGTATTTATTAAATAGTAATCATTGTGTTTCGGAGGAATTAACCCATTCAATCACATCCCCCAATGCCCCATTACACTGCTGAACATATCTAAACTGTATACATTGTGGCAGCACAAGGAAATGGCTGCCTGGCCTACAACACATGGAACCCCGAAAACACTACATTTCCCAGCAGGCCACAGTAACACCTGAACAAAGTCAAGCAATGGGGACTAACGACCAGCTGAAGGCTATTTCGAGGCCTATTTAAAGGACTGACTCACATTGCCCATTGAAAAGGAGTGGGAACGTGTTGGGAAAGGAGTTGGTGAGTGTGTTGAAGGAGAGTGAGAAACCGTGATGTCGTTTGACTAGCCAGGATTTAGAGAGAGTCAATTGACTTCACACACTCCAGTCACCGGGCGTGGCAGACCTTTAACAAGCTTACCGGAAGATCAACAACTTTCAATGTAATATGGTAACAGTACAAAATAGCAGGATAGCAGACTCAGTGGTCGTGCAGCAGATCAAGTAGCAGCAAGTGGTACTAGGGCAGGGGTCAGCAACCCATAACACTCAAAGAGCCATTTGGACCCGGTTTCCACGGAAAAGAAAAACACTGGGAGCCGCAACATTTTCTGTCGGCGGGGGTGCAAATGAATCGGGGGTGCAACGCAAAAATAATTATTCGCCCCTCGGATTTTCTGTCAACGTGGGGGTGGGGTTTAAATGGGTGCTACGCAAAAAAAAAATGCGCCCAATTTTGCGCCCGATTCAATTGGATACTTATTATTTATTTTCCCAAGCCACGCGGAGCCGCAACATAAGGCTGAAAGAGCCGCATGCGGTTCGGGCCGCAGGTTGCCGACCCCTGCACTAGGGGCACGAGACACCAGGTCAACAACAGACCAGGTGACCCCTCCTGTGCCAAGACATAGAAGACAGCTTTCAGAGCAGGTGAGAAGGCTGAAGGCTGTCTTCCTGGACCTCACAGCTGCATACGTCACTGTCTGGCTCTGTGGACTTCATATGAAGCTTCTGGAAACCATCCCAGTTCGGCTGAACGCACTGCTGGAACTACACTCCCCACCCTGCAGGACTTATACACCAGGAGGTGCAGAACCAGAGTCTGCAGGATCATGAAGGATCCTCACCACCCCAACAACGGACTGTTTCAGCTGCTGCGGTCAGGCAAGCGCCTCCGTAGTCACGCTGCCAAAACAGAGAGACTGAGACGGAGTTTCTTTCCTCAGGCCATCAGGACTGTGAACTCTGACCTCACCAGGGCCCCCACCAAGACACACACACTGCCCCTCTTATGCACACCCCCACACACACACACTTAATGACTACACATAATTTATAGTAGGTTTCCCTCCATTTCCAAGTGCTCTTACTGTATATATTGTGTTGTTTTTTATATAATTATTGTTGCTGTAATTATTGTAATACTGTAAACATTGTGTTGTCTTTTACTGTAAATACTGTGTACTGTTGCCCTTTTGCACTTTCTCGTTGAGCATTGCCACTTTCATTTCACTGCACACCCCGTGTGTGTATGTGACAAATAAAAATCTTGAATCTTGAATCTTGAACAAGCACATGCTGAGCTTCATAATGGAGATGCTGAGCAAACGCAGCTTTCGTCTATTCACCAGCAACGGCCGAAGCAGCAGGGTCAGAAAGCTCAAGAACGGAGTCCCTCAGTTCTGGCACCTATGCTGTTCCAACATTTACATTCACAACCTACCCGCCACAAACTCAAGGAAATACGGCGATGCAGATGACCTGGCGATTCTACTCAGCAAACCATCCTGGGAAGCAGTAGAAGAGGGCCTCTCGGCAGATATGAACACCCTGTCCTCATACCTGAAGAACCGGCGCCTCAAGCTCAACGTTGACAAGACCGTATCAACGATGTTCCACCTCTACAATAAAGAAAGCGACCCGCGAAATGAACATCATGGGTTGACAACGCCCGGCTACAGTTCCATCCATCCCCCACATACCGTCGGTGTGAAGCTTGACCGAACACACCTTTAAGACCTGGAGTGACGTTTTGGTCGCTTCGATATTGCGATTAATGAAATGTGCTGTGATTCGCTGAAATAGACGTGGGGGAAATGAAGTGCACGTTGGTGTCGGCTTTTTTAGACAATTTGGAAATTTTTTTCCAGAAAACCCTCAGGTTTTAAGAGGTTGTGTAGAATAATTGCTTAGGTTTTAATAGGCGTTTTTTAGCAGGCGTTTTAGGTCTAAATGGGTTAAACAACACCTGGACAGTGTCAAGGCAAAGACAACCGCCCGTGCCGCACTGATACGCTGTCTAGCTGGCACCGCACGGGAGCCACCACAGAGACACTCCGCATCTCCAGACCTGCCAACCTTGGGAATTGTTTTGAGTACAAAACGTAACGGCGCCCCATGTTCTGTCGACCGGGGGGGTTGCTACGCGAAAAATAGCTGCACTGGGGGGGCGAGGAAATAATTGCCCCTCGGAACCGGTCCGTGGTGCCAAAAGTTTTTGTTTTTTTACGTTTTCTTAAATTTGGCGCCCCTCGGAATTTTTCTCTTTTTTTTTTTGCCGTAGTTTTCAGCGGACATTTGCGTGCATGCGTATTTTGACCGAGAATTACGTGCTTTGTACGCAAAATGCGTACAGGTTGGTAGGTCTGCATCTCCACCGAGGCCCTGGTCTTCTCCGCTGCTCTGGTCTGGTACCGCAGCCCCCATGTGAAGAAGCTGGACACTGCCCTCAACACAGCTTCTTCCACCAAGCTGTCAGGCTACTGAACTCTGGCCACTAGCCTAGCTAGCCAACTGCCATTTTGCACATCCAGGTGGACTGAGCACAGACACACCTGCACAGACTCAGCACGCGCAGGCGACAATCGCACACGCCCGCCCGTGCGCACACACTACTCACTCCCGCACTGTGCCTTGTGACCCTAGTCCACCTGCTGCTACTTAAAATTATTTTGTTACCTTATATTTTATTTATTTATCTATTCTATTTCTATTTTGTTTACAAAGTGTGCTATTTCTGTGTGTATTCTGATGCTGCGAAGTTGAGGGGCCTGGCCCAAGATTTTTACTCTGGTGTACGTAGTATCACAGATGTAACAAATAAAGAAATCTGAATCTGAATCTGGTACAAGGCATGCTGGGATACGGTGAGAGAGAGGGGGAGAGAGAGAGGGAGAGAGAGAGAGAGAGTAGGAGTGGGAGAGAGAGAGAGAGAGCGAGAGAGAGGGGGAGGGAGGGAGAGAGAGAGGGAGAAACTGAGAGAGAGAGAGAGAGAGAGAGAGAGAGAGAGAGACACACATAGAGAGAGAGAGAGGGAGAGTGAGAGAGAGAGCGAAGGAGAAACCGAGAAAGAGCGAACACTGCCCTACGGACTGTCTCCGGGTGCCTGAGAGCCAGCCCCAACAAACCACCCGCCTGTCCTCGCCGGCATCGCTCCAGCGGAGGTCAGACGAGAGGCAGCAGCCACGCTGGCCCTCGCTCGAAAGGCACAAACGGAGGTGAATCCCACCTCCTCCACAAGACCGTCACGGAGACACCACAGGCGCATGGGCCTCAAGTCCCGGCCGCCCATTTTGTTACACACGCCCAAGAACTGCTCTGCATAACCCCCACCCCTGCCATGTGTTAGCCGGATGCCGCTGGCCCAGACCCTAGCTGCTGGTTCCATCCCCCGCCCTGCCCTGGTATCTGGAGGGATGAGGTCCACCCCACTCCTACACTTAGAATGCCCTTCCGGTGGTCTGTTAAGCCTCATGAGCCTCAAGGACTATTTGTTTTGTTTTTCTCTGTATCCCACCATTTTCCAGGAGTTCATCTCGACCGCCTTTTAAGGGGTCAGGGAATAATTTTCCAGTCTCCCACATTGGCTCCAATGGTTTTCTGGTTTTTTTGATTCCCTCTGGAAAATGCCAATTGTGAAGCGCTGTGTGACAACCTGTTTGTAAATGGCGCTATACAAAAATAAAGATTGATTGATTGATTGATAACACCATCTGACACCTCCTGGGCCAAGGCGAGATGGAGGGACCAGCGGAAGTCTTCAGAACCATCCAGGCTTCACCACTACATTGAAGACCCCACAGTGTCTGGTTGGTATTTAATGACCTTGGTCATAAAGGCTTCCTCTAGGCTAGGGTCAAAGGTGCAGGCTATCTCTAATACAGACACTTCTCTGGACTCTTCGTTAACAACAACAACATCTGGTGTATTGGCAGACAACTGTGTAAAAATGTCTCGGTTACTATCACAGAGATGGAACATGGTAGGATTGACACGGGAATGTTTGTACATTCTCACTGAAGAAGAGAAATGGCTTGATATGTCCTTCACTATGAGGTCCACTATTCTGTCGTGACGTGCTATGTACATTCCTTTGGAAGCATAACAGCCATTCAAGATGTGTGACACTGTTTCAGTGACCTGTTCAAGGCGAGATGGAGGGACCAGCGGAAGCCTTCAGAACCATCCAGGCTTCACCACTACATTGAAGACCCCACAGATGTTCTTGGCCAGCACCTGCCCCCGAAAGCAATGGACCACCCTCAACCGCCTGAGGACAGGCGTAGGACGCTTCGGGCCGGCAGCCATGCAGAAATGGGGTCTCGTGGACAGTGCCCGCTGCGAATGCGGGGATTCCCATCACAAACTGTGGAACACATAATAAGCAGCTGCCCCAAACACCGGCCACCGAATGGCGATCGTGGTCTAAAGGACCTGGACGATGACACGCTGAACTGGCTTGCCTCAACGGAGCTGAAGGTCTAAGGACATACGCCAGAAGAAGAAGAACCATATGCAAACACACACTGACGAACCAGGATGAACTGGCTGAAACAATGTGTTAAATCCCCTGGTAGTATCTGGCACATATTCCTCAAAATATATTCAACAAGGTGGGTGGCATAGAATTTATTTTAAAATGTGACTACAATGTCACTAAATTGCCTCTTAAGCTTTCTAAGTATCATCAACAGGTTTTACTTTTCTGGAAATTACTTTACAATCATAACTTTACACCCCATAATACTCCATTATGGAACAACCGATATATACTTAAAAAGGAAAATCTCTGTTCTATAGGAACTGGATGGATAAAAAGATTTGGTGCATAATGGACCTTTTAGATACAAATGGAGATATATTACCCTATCATGATTTTTGTTATAAATATGAGTTTGATTTCAACCTAAAATAATGTAATTCTCTCATCAAAGCTATACCCAGCACATTCCTCAACCTAGCCAAGAATATTGCATTGTATTCTCAATCCCGTCTCATCTCCCCTCACCGATTATAAATGGAATTAATCTTCTTGATAAAAGATGCTCAAACCAATTCATAAGATTTATTCTAACAAATGATTTATACCCTGCCCAGTTCTGTAGAAATAACATCTTGAATATTTCCGACCAACCAACAGTATCTAAACTGAGAACAAAAGTTCTTCAAATACCCAATCCCACCCAAAGCAAAATAAATTCAGTACAAAATAATGAATGATTTATATCCTTCCAGCGAGTTTTAAGATTAAGATTTGGCTTTGAGAATAATGAATGTACTTTTTGTAGAAGCAATATTGAAACAACAGAGCACATCTTTGTGTAGACAAATTTCAAACTTTTACGATGGGTATATCTGATTTATTCTGTACATTGTAATTTATATTTTTGTTATTGCTATTTATTTTTATTTTTTTTCTTATTTTCCTCTCACAATCTCTCAAGTACTCATGTATGATGTATTATTTAATGACTAATTTATTTTTATTTTCTTACTTTATCCTTCTCTGTATGTGTGTCTAAAACGACGTACTCTTGGAATGTATATGTTATATTGTAATGAGTGTCTTATTGTTAAGATATAATTTTCGAATAAAAGCATTTTTTAAAACCTACGAAAAAGGAACCGTTTGATAAAGTGCCTTTGTGGCCTTCAGGAACCCTTTGGTAGTTACACCCACCGGAAACCCGTCTGGCGGATAAAAAACCCACACAAGTTCATTCAGGGACGTCAGTTTGTTTTAGAGCACGACTTTTACACCACGAGGATCGACGAGTTACAGCCGCATATCGTTGCACAATCACATCCACATGAGGTACAGATTAGTGCATAATTCGCTCCAGCCTTTCCGAGTATGACCAATCCCTGAGAAGAGTTAGGCGCTGACGAACTTGCTAGTTGCTTTGTGTCGAAGGGGGGGGGGCGTTGCCAAATCGACCTATCACAGACACGGAGAGGGCAGGGGCTTTGCCGAATCGACCTATCACAGACACGGAGAGGGCTTCGATAATGTTCGGTTGAGCCGTGTCCAAGAACAACCTTGATTCCATCTCAAAGTCCCTTGGTTAGACTTGGGCAGTGTGTGCAATAATTTATTTTCCTGTTTAGTGTAGAGAGGAGGTCCTATAACATCACATTTACGTCGCTAGACGAAGGTCAAGCGACCGAAGTAGGAAGAGACGTAGAAAACACTGTTTGCGGTCTTCGCTGCGAAAGACGGACCCTTTGTATTTCAGATCGCAGAAGAGTATATAGTTTTAGCGAATAGTTCGTCCTTCACGAACACAATATCCGTCTACTAGCAGTTAACAATCATGGCTTTGGTAAGATTGCGATCGAATTACCATCGGATCTTGGACAAAGTCGAACTGATGTTGCCGGGGAAGTTGAGACCTTTTTACAACCATCCCGCAGGTAATATTTAAAAAACCTCTCAATTGTTTCCTTTGCTAAGTAGAGGTCAAGATTGCTAGGTAGACCGTGAAGGCAGTAGTCAAGCAGAACAAGAGGCCACAGGTGGAAATTAGTTAAAGGCAAATGGCGATCGTGGTCTAAAGGACCTGGACGATGATACGCTGGACTGGCTTGCCTCAACGGAGCTGAAGGTCTAAGGACATACGCCAGAAGAAGACACACACTCACACGCACACGCGCACACTCACACTCACTAAATCACTCACACACACACACACACACACACACACACACACACACACTCACTCTCACACAGACACACACACAGAGGATTGTGGGTAGTGTAGTCTCTCTCACACACAGAGAGAGGATTGTGGGTAGTGTAGTCTCTCACACACACAGAGAGGATTGTAGTAGTGTAGTGTCTCACACACACAGAGAGGATTGTGGGTAGTGTAGTCTCTCACACACAGAGAGGGATTGTAGTAGTGTAATCTCATACACAGAGAGGGATTGTAGTAGTGTAGTCTCAAACACAGAGAGAGGATTGTGGGTAGTGTAGTCTCTCACACACAGAGAGGGAGGATTGTGGGTAGTGTAGTCTCTCACACACACACAGAGGGGATTGTGGGTAGTGTAGTCTCACCCAGCTGCTGGAGGGTGGTGGCCTTCACCTGGGCAGGAAGATCTTCCGCCTGCAAAAGAATCTCATACGCCTCTTTGGCAGCGCGTATTTCATCTGCAGGGAGAGAGAGGGGGAGGGAGAGGGAGAGAGAGGGGAGAGAGAGAGAGGGGGAGGGGGAGAGAGAGAGAGGGAGGGAGAGAGAGAGGGGGAGGAGAGAGAGAGGGAGGGAGAGGGAGAGGGAGAGAGGGGGAGGGACAAGGAGAGGTAGAGAGGGGAGAGAGAGAGACAAGGAGAGAGAGAGAGAGACAAGGAGAGAGAGGGAGAAAGACAAGGAGAGAGAAAGAGAGAGAGAGAGACAAGGAGAGAGAGAGACAAGGGGAGAGAGAGAGAGAGAGAGAGAGAGAGAGAGAGAGAGAGAGAGAGAGAGAGAAAGAGGCAAGGGGGAGAGAGAGAGAGAGAGAGAGAGAGAGACAAGGAGAGAGACAAGAGAGAGAGAGGGAGAGAGGGAGGGGGAGAGAGAGACAAGGAGAGAGGGGTAGAGAGAGAGAGAAACAAGGAGAGAGAGAGAGTGAGAGAGAGAGAGAGCGAGAGACAAGGAGAGAGAGAGAGAGGGGAGAGAGAGAGAAGGGGAGAGAGAGAGAGAGAGGGAGAGAGGGAGAGAGGGAGAGAGGGGCAGTTTAATGAGGTCTGCCTAAGATAACGTGCCTTTGAGGTTAACTGGGGGCAGGGGGCAGTGCAGGACAAGATGCCACACCAGACACTGAACACAGAGGATTGTGGGTAGTGTAGTCTCTCACACACACACAGGGGATTGTGGGTAGTGTAGTCTGGAACGATCTTCCGCACTGGTCAGGACCGCGGAATCACTGGCCATTTCTTCCGCAAGAGACTCAAAACCCACCTCTTCAGACTCCACTACCACTGAACTCTGTACATATCGCCACTTGTTTAATACTGCATTTCGTAATAGGTATCCTTGTTTAAAACTTTCTAAAAATAAATATCACTAACCTTTTCCTTCCCAGTGTTACAGGTATGGTACGCAGCTGCCTGCAATGATGTCTATCGCTGTATTACTGCACTGATCTCTTGTGTGAACTATGATTGTTCTTACCATGTATTCATGCACATGGAGCTCTGGATAAGAGCGTCTGCTAAATGCTTAAAATGTAAAATGTGGAAATACCGATCAGTGAAACTGAGATTATCAGCTCTCTCTCCAACTCATTTTTAAAAGGAAAAACACGAAAACCGTGTTTCAGGGTTAGAGCCGCACGCAGCCTGACTAACGACACTCACACACACACACACAGACACTCAGACACACACACACACACACACACACAGATACAGGTGAACAGGTGATTGTGTGTGTGTGTGAGACAGATACAGGTGAACAGGTGAACATTCTTACCTGAATTTCATATAAGTGCGCAATATGAAACTGGACTGGGGAAAGAAGAGAGACGTATTAGAGACACAGAAACAACAACCCTAACCCTAACAACAACGTGTTTATAGAGACAGAGAAAGAGAGAGAGAGAGGGAGAGAGAGAGAGGGAGAGAGAGAGGGAGAGAGGGAGAGAGGGAGAGGAGAGAGAGAGAGAGAGAGAGAGAGAGAGAGAGAGAGAGAGAGAGAGAGAGAGAGAGAGAGAGAGACACAGAAACAACAATGTGTTTATAGAGACAGAGAGAGAGAGAGAGGGGGAGAGAGAGAGGAGGGAGAGAGAGAGAGACACAGAAACAACAATGTGTTTATAGAGACAGAGAGAGAGAGAGAGAGAGGGGGAGAGGGAGAGAGAGAGAGAGAGAGAGAGGAGAGAGAGAGAGAGAGAGAGAGAGAGAGAGAGGGAGAGAGAGGAGAGAGGGAGAGGGAGAGAGGGAGAGAGAGAGAGAGAGGGAGGGAGAGAGGGAGAGAGAGGGAGGGAGGGAGGGAGGGAGGGAGAGAGGGAGGGAGGGAGAGAGGGAGGGAGAGAGACAGACAGAGAAAGAGAGGGAAAGAGAGGGAGAGAGAGGGAAAGAGAGACAGACAGACAGAGACAGAGAGAGAGGGAAGAGAGGGAGAGAGAAAGACAGAGAGATAGACAGAAAGAGAGAGAGATGGGGAGAGAGAGGTAGAAACAATCACAGATTAGAGACACAGAAACAAAAACATGTTTACAGAATCGAGAATCAAAATGGAGGCCAGAGCTCTTGTGTGTGTAATGTGGTCCTGAACTGAGAATTAGCTTGCCTCGTAGAGACGAGCGGCGGACTCGTGTGGGGGAGGGCTTATCAAAATAAATACAGGGTGTAATTGGCTTCCAAATTGGGAGAAAAACCGAAAATATAAAATAATTTTTTAATTGTTTAAAAAAAAAAAAAAAAAAATGCTTGCACTGGGAAACACACATCCCCTTCTATTCCAGAAAGAAAATAATAAATATAATATAATTAAAATAAAATTATCATATTAGAAGGGTCTCACATTAGTAGAACGATGCGATTGACAATGAAGCTCATTGCATGCAGCTGGTTGAACAGTTTGAATAGTTTTAACAGGTTAATGTGTTTTAAATCTTTTTATTTGTGGCACTTACTTTCAGCTTTGGACAAAGTGCAGGGGGTCGGGTCAATCAACGCCAGCTGAAAATGCTGCGAACGAGAGAGAGGGAGAGAGAGGAGAGAGAGAGAGAGAGAGAGAGAGAGGGGGAGAGAGGGAGAGAGGGAGAGAGAGAGAGAGAGAGGGGGAGAGGGGGAGAGGAGAGAGAGGAGAGAGAGAGGGGGAGAGAGGGAGACAGAGAGGGGGAGAGAGGAGAGGGAGAGAGACAGAGAGAGAGAGGGGGGGGGGGAGGAGAGAGGAGAAAGAGGGGGAGGGGGGAGGGAGAGGGGGAGGGAGAGGGAGAGCGAGAGAGAGAGAGAAAAGAAAGAAAGAGAGAGATAGAGAGAGGGGAGAAAAATCTGTCAAATTCAGTCAAACTCAATCAACTTACGACTTACATGCAAATTGTAATAAGACAGAACACAACCAGAACAATAAGAACATAAGAATACATAATGAGGAGAACGGGCCGTTCGCCCATCTAGACTCGTCATGGCCTAATCAAAAGAGTATCCAGTACTGCATCTAGCCTGGACTTGAATAGCCCAAGTGTTTCTGCCTCTACTACCCAACCTGGCAAGCTGTTCCAGGCATTGACAACTCTCTGTGTGAAGAAAAACGTCCTAATATCCGTGCTGAATTTGCCTTTAACTCATTTCCACCTGTGGCCTCTTGCACTGCTGACCCCACTTATCTTAAAAAATCTAGAACCACGCTCTACCTACTGAGCCAGAACCACGCTCTACCTACTGAGACCACAGAACCACGCTCTACCTACTGAGACGCACAGAACCACGCTCTACCTACTGAGCCACAACAGAACAACGCTCTACCTACTGAGCCACACAGAACCACGAAACTGAGCCACACAGAACCACGCTCTACCTACTGAGACACACAGAACCACGCTCTACCTACTGAGGCACACAGAACCACGCTCTACCTACTGAGACACACAGAACCACACTCTACCTACTGAGACACACAGAACCACGCTCTACCTACTGAGACGCACAGAACCACGCTCTACCTACTGAGCCACACAGAACCACGCTCTACCTACTGAGACACACAGAACCACACTCTACCTACTGAGACACACAGAACCACGCTCTACCTACTGAGACACACAGAACCACGCTCTACCTACTGAGCCACACAGAACCATGCTCTACCTACTGAGCCACACAGAACCACGCTCTACCTACTGAGACACAGAACCACGCTCTACCTACTGAGACCACACAGAACCACGCTCTACCTACTGAGCCACACAGAACCACGCTCTACCTACTGAGACACACAGAACCACGCTCTACCTACTGAGCCACACAGAACCACGCCTACCTACTGAGCCACACAGAACCACGCTCTACCTACTGAGCCACACAGAACCACGCCTACCTACTGAGACATACAGAACCATGCTCTACCTACTGAGACACACAGAACCACGCTCTACCTACTGAGACACACAGAACCATGCTCTACCTACTGAGCCACACAGAACCATTACCGTACCTGACCAGAATATAACCAGGTTTTTCTTTCTTTTCTCCTCACAATATTGTTGTTGCCAATACTGATTGACCATAATATAAGGCAGGTTTTTTTTTCCCCCACCTCCCAATATTGTTGACACCAACCATTACCGTATTGACCAGAATATAAGGCAGGTTTTTTTTTTTTCCTCCTCCCAATATTGTTGTTGCCAATTACCATATTGACCATGAATATAAGGCAGGTTTATTTTTTTTTTTCTCCCCCAATATTGTTGTTGCCAATTACCGTATTGACCATAATATAAGGCAGGTTTTTTTTTTTTTCCTCCTCCCAATATTGTTGTTGCCAATTACCATATTGACCAGAATATAAGGCAGGTTTTTTCCCCCTCCTCCCAATATTGTTGTTGCCAATTACTGTATTGACCATAATATAAGGCAGGTTTTTGTTTTTTTCCTCCTCCCAATATTGTTGTTGCCAATTACCGTATTGACCAGAATATAAGGCAGGTTTTTTTTTTTCTTTTCTCCCCCCAATATTGTTGTTGCCAATTACCGTATTGACCAGAATATAAGGCAGGTTTTTTTTTTTTTTCTCCCCCTTATATTGTTGTTGCCAATTACCATATTGGCCAGAATATAAGTCAGGTTTTTTTTCTTTTCTCCCCCAATATTGTTGTTGCCAATTACCGTATTGACCAGAATATAAGGCAGGTTTTTTTTTTTTTTTTCCCCCCAATATTGTTGTTGCCAATTACCGTATTGACCAGAATATAAGGCAGGTTTTGTTTTGTTTTTTCTCCCCCCAATATTGTTGTTGCCAATTACCATATTGACCAGAATATAAGGCAGGTTTTTTTTTTTTTTTTTTTCCCCCAATATTGTTGTTGGCAATTACCGTATTGACCATAATATAAGGCAGGTTTTTTTTTTTTCCTCCCAATATTGTTGTTGCCAATTACCGTATTGACCATAATATAAGGCAGGTTTTTTTTTTTTTTCTTCCTCCTCCCAATATTGTTGTTGCCAATTACCGTATTGACCAGAATATAAGGCAGGTTTTTTTTTCCTCCCAATTTGTTGTTGCCAATCCTCCAGAATATAAGGCAGGTTTTTTTTCCTCCCAATATTGTTGTTGCCAATTACCGTATTGACCATAATATAAGGCAGGTTTTTTTTTTTTCCTCCTCCCAATATTGTTGTTGCCAATTACCGTATTGACCATAATATAAGGCAGGTTTTTTTTTTTTTTCCTCCTCCCAATATTGTTGTTGTCAATTACCGTATTGACCAGAATATAAGGCAGGTTTTTTTTTTTTTTTCTCCTCCCAATATTGTTGTTGCCAATTACCGTATTGACCAGAATATAAGGCAGGTTTTTTTCCCCCTCCTCCCAATATTGTTGTTGCCAATTACCGTATTGACCAGAATATAAGGCAGGTTTTTCTGTTTTTTCCTCCTCCCAATATTGTTGTTGCCAATTACCGTATTGACCAGAATATAAGGCAGGTTTTTTTTCCCCCCCTCCTCCCAATATTGTTGTTGCCAATTACCGTATTGACCAGAATATAAGGCAGGTTTTTTTTTTTTTTTTTCTCCCCCAATATTGTTGTTGCCAATTACCGTATTGACCAGAATATAAGGCAGGTTTTTTTTTCCCCTCCTCCCAATATTGTTGTTGCCAATTACCATATTAACCAGAATATAAGGCAGGTTTTTTTTTTTTTTTCCCCCCAATATTGTTGTTGCCAATTACCGTCCAGAATATAAGGCAGGTTTTTTTTTCCCCCCCCTCCTCCCAATATTGTTGTTGCCAATTACCGTATTGACCAGAATATAAGGCAGGTTTTTTTTTTTTTTCTCCCCCAATATTGTTGTTGCCAATTACCGTATTGACCAGAAAAAAAGGCAGGTTTTTTTTTTTGCCCAATACAGACTGTTGTCCTTCAAGCACTTCGCAGAGGCCCTTTAGAAGGCTGGCCGCCACGGCGCCGTGTGTCCCCGCGAGGCCACCGTAGCGCCGAGGCCCTCACCTTCAGGCTCGACTCGTAGTCCGTGCTCATCTTGAACATCAGGCCGAGCCGCAGGTGCACCTCCTTGGCCCGCGAGAAGTTGGGATGAATGTACAGCACCTCCTGGAACGCCTTAATCGCCCTGCAGGGGGGCGACGACAACGAGACAGCGGTCACACTCTCTGTGTGGGACGCAAGAGGCCCGGTGATATGTGTAGTCTCTCTCACACAGAGAGGATTGTGGGTAGTGTAGTCTCTCACACACACACAGAGGATTGCAGTAGTGCAGTCTCTCACACAGAGAGGATTGTAGTAGTGTAGTCTCTCACACAGAGGATTGTGGGTAGTGTAGTCTCTCACACACACAGAGAGGATTGTACTAGTGTAGTCTCTCACACAGAGAGGATTGTGGGTAGTGTAGTCTCTCTCACACACACACACAGAGGATTGTAGTAGTGTAGTCTCTCACATACACAGAGAGGATTGTAGTAGTGTAGTCTCTCACACAGAGAGGATTGTGGGTAGTGTAGTCTCTCACACACAGAGAGGATTGTGGTAGTGTAGTCTCTCACACACAGAGAGAGGATTGCAGTAGTGTAGTCTCTCATACAGAGAGGATTGTAGTAGTGTAGTGTAGTCTCTCACACAGAGAGGATTGTGGGTAGTGTAGTCTCTCACACACACACACACACAGAGGATTGTGGGTAGTGTAGTCTCTCACACAGAGAGGATTGTAGTAGTGTAGTCTCTCAGAGGATTGTGGGTAGTGTAGTCTCTCACACACAGAGAGGATTGCAGTAGTGTAGTCTCTCACACACAGAGGATTGTAGTAGTGTAGTCTCCACACACACAGAGGGTTGTGGGTAGTGTAGTCTCTCACACACAGAGGGTTGTGGGTAGTGTAGTCTCTCACACACACAGAGAGGTGATATGTGTATCTCTTATTTTTTTGTGGGTAGTGTAGTCTCTCACACACAGAGGATTGTGGGTAGTGTAGTCTCTCACACACACAGAGAGGTGATATGTGTATCTCTTTTTTTACAGCAAGCAGATCATGTTACAACATCAAACACAGCACAGCAACATCACATTTTACATTTTAGGCAGACACTCTTACCCAGAGCAACGTAGAACGTTTTTTACATTTCTTTTACATACAATGCATTTATACAGCTGGATATTTTACTGAAGCAATTCAGGTTAAGTACCATTAGCTCAAGGGTACAATGGCAGTGCCCCCCACCTGGGAATTGAACCTGCAACCTCTGAGTTACAAGCCCAGTTCCCCCCTAACCATTATACACACAGGCCACTAACCCCCCCCCCCCCACACACACACACACACACACACACACACACACACACATTCACAAACACATTCACACACACAACACACATTCACACACACATTCACACACACATTCACACACACACACAACACTGCACGCTCGACACCGAACCAACAGGTAAACACACTCAGACACACTCAGACACACACACACAGGTACACTCACTCAGACACACACACACACACACACACACGTATCTTGGCTGGTCCTGTACGAGTCTCTACCAGACTGGCCCTGGTCATCAGCCCTGATCGGGGGTGGGGGCGTTTGTCTGTCCGCCCCAGGGGAAGGGGGGGGGTTGGTCGGCACAAACTCGCTGTGAAGCACGTAAGGGAGTCTCCAGAAAGGGAGTTCGGTGAGTTCCGTCTCGAAGGAGGCGGATCATCGCCGGCCTCGGAGAGTAGCTTGCCCCCCATAGAGACGGGCGGTGAGTTCATGTGGGGGGGGAGAGGGGGGGAGGGGGGCGGGGTTAATCTAAATAAATTACATTACATTACAGGCATTTAGCAGACACTCTTATCCAGAGCGACTTACAGTTGACATTTCTTTACAATCCATTTATACAGCTGGATATTAACTGAAGATTTACCTACAGGGTCCTAGTTTAACTATGTGGTTGCTCCTAGCACCTAGGAACTGTACTTCCCGCTAGGGTGGCTTTCAGCTAAACTGTTCTTGACTACGGTTAACACTTTGTTGTACGTCGCTCTGGATAAGAGCGTCTGCCAAATGCCTGTAATGTAATGTAATGTAATATAAATCAGTAAAGTGTTATAAGTATAAAGTCTTCCGTACGGTTAAGTACCTTTAGCTCAAGGGGTACAACGGCAGTGTCCCACCTGGGGATTGAACCTGCAACCTCTGAGTTACAAGCCCAGTTCCCTAACCATTATACCACACTGCCTGCCTCTCTGTGCGTGTGAGAGACTACACTACTACAATCATGTGTGTGAGACTACACTACTACAATCCTCTGTGTGTGAGAGAGACTACACTACTACAATCCTCACAATCATGTGTGTGTGAGAGACTACACTACTACAATCCTCTGTGTGTGAGAGAGACTACACTACTACAATCCTCTCTGTGCATGTGAGAGACTACACTACCCACAATCCTCTCTGTGCGTGTGAGAGACTACACTACTGCAATCCTCTGTGTGTGAGACTACACTACCCACAATCATCTGTGTGTGTGTGTGTGTGTGTGTGAGACTACACTACCCACAATCCTCTATGTTATCCGTTCACTGATGAAGAGGACTAGGCCTAACCGCCACCTGAGCAACTTCTTTCCCCAAGCCATAATAATCCTCCTAAACAAAGACCCTTCCCCTATCCCCCCCCCCGTTCACTTGCACACTCTCACTTTAACTGTGCCGTTAACTGTGACTTTTACTCTGTCCTTTTGCACACTCTTGCACCTTAACTGTGTACATAACCCAGTTATTTGTACTGTATTTGTATATTAGCACTGTACTGTATTGTATTGTATTGTATTGTATTATATTTTTTATATATAATAATATAATATACGCCATTTAGCAAACGCTTTTATCCAAAGTGACTTACAGTAGTGAATGCATACATTTTTCAGTATATGCGGCCCCAGTGGGGATTGAACCCACAACCTAAGCGTTGCCAACGCTGTGCTCTACCTACTGAGCCACAGAACCACGAACCACACTGTACCTTGAGCACTGAACCACGCTCTTAGAACTCTTGTTATTGTATTGGCCATTGTATGTTGACACCAGAACCACACTGCACACTAATATTTTTTAAGCTCTTGTTATTGTATTGGTATGTTGACACCTTGCACTTCAAATTCCTTGCACATCGTACTTGGCGAATAAATAATTCTGATTCTGATGTTCCTGTTGAACATCGGGGTGTAAGGCTCCCACTAACGCACTTAAACGTGTGACGCACTTAAACGTTTGACACACGTTCAAGGATTGTGGGTAGTGTAGTCTCTCACACACACAGAGAGGATTGTAGTAGTGTAGTCTCTCACTCACACAGAGAGGATTGTGGGTAATGTAGTCTCACACACACAGAGAGAGATTGTAGGTAGTGTAGTCTCACACACACAGAGAGATGATTGTGGGTAGTGTAGTCTCTCACTCACACAGAGATGATTGTCTCACACAGGAGGATTGTGGGTAGTGTAGTCTCACACAGAGAGGATTGTAGTAGCGTAGTCTCACACACAGAGAGGATTGTGGGTAGCGTAGTCTCACACACAGAGTATTGTGGGTAGTGTAGTCTCTCTCACACACCGAGGATTGTGGGTAGTGTAGTCTCTCACACACAGAGAGGGATTGTGGGTAGTGTAGTTCACCAGCTCTAGACCGACAGCTAGTTTCATAACGGATGACACGCTTGAGATATAAACACCGTGAATAAACCAATTATTAAACCTTTCTAGTCTCTCACACACAGAGAGGATTGTGGGTAGTGTAGTTCACCAGCTCTAGACAGAGTAATCTATACTGACCACTGAGCCATGGGGGCAGCAGTGGCTCAGTGGTCAGCAACACGGGCTGGCAAGCGGAGGGTTGCTGGTTCGAACCCCAGGAAGGCCAAACGGAAAAACAATGAACTGGAAGAATGAGGGATGCCAGTTCACTTCCTGGGGCACTGCCGAAGTGCCCTTGAGCAAGGCACTGAACCCCTAAAAACTGCTCCAGGGGCACTGCACTGTGAAAAACCGTCTTTCAAATTGGGGCGAAAAAAAAAACAGGAAAAAAAGTTTGTTTTTTTTCCACAACTTTACAAAAATAATAATAATAATAATAATAATAATAATAATAATAATACTAATTGTAGGTGTGAAGCATGTCTTTACGAATTGAAGAGAACGGGATAAGAGCATCTGCTAAATGCCTAAAAATGTAAAAAAGGTCAATGTAGTTGGCTTTCGAATTGTGTTTTCCTTTTCCACCATGTTAGCTAGTTGATTTGTAGTCCATATGGCTGCCACCCAACATTTTGACTACAACTCCCAAAAGGAACCATTCCCATCATGCCCTTGCCTACCTTCTGTGTCCAGACAGGCCATGGGGGGAGCAGGACTGCACTGGCCTGCAGGGGGAGAAGGGGACCTCAGAGATCAATATCAGGACAGCAAGCGTCTCTCACACACACACACACACACACACACACACACACACACACACACACACACACACTCACACACTCATCACCTCTCTGTGTGTGTGAGACTACACTACCCACAATCCTCTGTGTGTGAGAGAGACTACACTACCCACAAAAAAAGAGATACACATATCACCTCTGTGTGAGAGACTACACTACCCACAATCCTCTGTGTGTGAGAGACTACACTACCCACACAAAAAAAGATACACATATCACCTCTCTGTGTGTGTGAGAGACTACACTACCCACAACCCTCTGTGTGTGTGAGAGACTACACTACCCACAAAAAAAAAGAGATACACATATCACACTCTCTGTGTGTGAGAGACTGCACTACCCACAATCCTCTGTGTGTGAGAGACTACACATATCACCGGGCCTCAAGCCTGTGGTTCCGTCAACACAACACAGCTTATTTGAACTTTAAGTGAAGCATAAGTAATGGTTCTTCACAGCACTGATGTTCAAAGGCGAGGTCAAATAAGGACACACACAGGACACACACATCAAAAACACGGCACTGTGGCCTCCCCGCCCGCCTGTGGTCCAGTGGTTACAACGTCCGACACCGGCCACGGAGACCGGGGTTCAATTCCGTATTGAGGGAGGAGAAAAACAGGGGGAAAAAAACCCAGAAACTAAATGTTTAATGTCGTCTTCCACAAGAAAACCCACCTTTTCAGACTCCACTACCACTGAACACTGTCCATCTAGCTCCTCGCGGTCTCGCCTCTCCAAGAGACTCAAAACCCACCTCTTCACACTCCACTACCACTGAACACTGTCCATCTAGCTCGGTCTCGCCTCTCCAAGAGACTCAAACCCACCTTTTCAGACTCCACTACCACTGAACACTGTCCATCTAGCTCCTCACGGTCTCGCCTCCAAGAGACTCCAAAACCCACCTCTTCAGACTCCACTACCACTGAACTCTGTCCATCTAGCTAATTGTCATCAGCACTGCCTACTTCTTCAACACTATATACCCCTGCTTACTCCATTTAAAACAAAACAAAAAATGACTAACCTTTCCCTCCCCAGTGTTACAGGTATGGCGTGCAGCTGCCTGCAACGATGTCTATTGCTGTATTACTGCACTGATCTCTTGCGCTAACTATGATTGTTCCTACCATGTATTAATGCACATCTTGTAAGTCACTCTGGATAAGAGCGTCCGCTAAATGCTTAGAATGTAAAAAATTTCAAATGTGTTCGTTAAGGTTTTGTTTCTGATCCCATTTTTCTCCCAGTTTAGTTTGCCGATTACCAAAATGTATAAAAATAAATAGAGGGTATAACTGGCTTCCAAATTTTTAAAAAAAAGGTTTAAATAAAAGATTCAGGGGGCCTCCTCATGGTCCAGTGGTTACAAGTGCGTCTAGGATCAGGTTTCCCTGTCCATATCCTAACCATATCCACTATGAGGCTAGAAACTGATCCTAGATCAGCGCTCCTACTCATTCTCCTCAATCACTGTTTTGAAAAATAACTCGGACCAGATGTCCCCTCTTATCCCGTGATACAACCGGCCTCAAAATAGTAGAAAACCGGTATGTATGGATTTGACGCCAAGATCTTTACGCAAGAGGCACTGTCAAAAGGCGCACAATCATTGCTGTCCACCCCAGTGAGGGGGAGGGAAGCCGACAGGACGTTCGCTGCGCATAAGAGTGGCCCTGTAGTACCAGGTTACGGTCGACACTTGGGCGAGTGCCGTCTCGGAAGAGGCGTCAGGTCGCCTTCGTCACTACCGGGACTACGGCAGCGAACTCACCTTACTAAGGGGGGTTGACTTAAACAACGGGTCTAATTGGCTACCAAATTGGGAGAAAAATCTGAAACAAAAATTATAAAAAAATAAATAAATGTAAAAAAAAAAAACAGCACTGGCTAAAAATGATATATAAACATTTTTTAAGTGTGTGTGACTACACTATCCACAATCCTCTCCGTTTGCTCAAAACATGATGTTTGCCAGACATAAGAATACAT
>JAINUG010000350.1:0-2500 GCA_029706075.1 Aldrovandia affinis | reverse complement strand
AAGACAAAGCACGGCTTTGAGAGAGAGACAGAGGGAGGGAGAGAGACAGAGAGAGAGAAAGATAGAGAGAGAGAGAGAGAGAGACAGAGAGAGAGAGAGAGACTGTGAGAGAGAGAGACTGTGAGAGAGAGGGAGAGAAAGTGTGAGGGAGAGAGAGAGGGGGAGAGGGAGACAGGTAGAGAGGGAGAAAGAGGTAGAGAGATAGACAGAGCGAGAGACAGGGAGAGAGAAAGAGAGATAGAGACAGACAGAGAGGGGTAGAGAGAGAGAGAGAAAGAGAGAGAGGGAGACAGAGAGAGTGTGTGAGGAGAGAGATAGGGGAGGGAGGGGAGAGAGAGAGAGAGAGAGAGAGAGAGAGAGAGAGAGAGACAGAGAGGGACAGAGAGAGAGGGACAGAGAGAGAGGTAAAGAGGGAGAGATAGGGAGAAAGGGAGAGAGGGAGAGATAGGGAGAGAGGGGAGAGATAGGGAGAAAGGGGGAGAGAGGGAGAGATAGGGAGAGAGGGAGAGATAGGGAGAAAGGGGGAGAGAGGGAGAGATAGGGAGAGAGGGAGAGATAGGGAGAAAGGGGGAGAGAGGGAGAGATAGGGAGAGAGGGAGAGATAGGGAGAAAGGGGAGAGAGGGAGAGAGAGGGAGAGAGGGAGAGATAGGAGAAAGGAGAGATAGGGAGAGAGGGAGAGATAGGGAGAAAGGGGGAGAGAGGGAGAGATAGGGAGAGAGGGAGAGATAGGGAGAAAGGGAGAGAGGGAGAGATAGGAGAGAGGAGAGATAGGAGAAAGGGGGAGAGAGGGAGAGATAGGGAGAAAGGGGAGAGAGGGAGAGATAGGGAGAGAGGGAGAGATAGGGAGAAAGGGAGAGAGGGAGAGAGAGACAGAGAGAGAGTGTGTGAGGGAGATATAGGGAGAGAGAGAGACAGAGGGGGGAGAGAGAGAGAGAGAGAGAGAGAGAGGGACAGAGAGAGAGAGGAGAAAGGGGGAGAGAGGGAGAGATAGGGAGAGAGAGAAGAAGTGACACAGGCTGAGGAGAGATAGGGAGAGAAGGACAGAGAGAGTGTGTGAGGGAGAGAGAGAGAGAGGCGTAGAGAGAGAGAGAGAGGGGGAGAGAGTGAAGAAGTCAGGCTGAGGAGAGATAGGGAGAGAGAGAGAGAGGGGAGAGAGAGAGAGAGAGAGAGAGGGGGAGAGAGTGAAGAAGAGGAGAGATAGGGCACTCACCACTGCAACGCGCTGTAATGGAAGTACACCACACCAAGACCGTACAAAAACGCAGCGTTCTGGAAGAGGCAGAGGAGAGGGAACGCTTTAGCGGCACAAAAACACGTTCCGTTGGGAGTTGTAGTCAAAATGTTGGGTGGCAGCCGTGTGGACTACAAATAAACACAACACAGCAACATTTACATTTTACACACGGTTCCGTTGGGAGTTGTAGTCAAAATGTTGGGTGGCAGCCGTGTGGACTACAAATAAACACAACACAGCAACATTTACATTTTACACACGGTTCCGTTGGGAGTTGTAGTCAAAATGTTGGGTGGCAGCCGTGTGGACTACAAATCGACTCGATTAACGTTACATTGGCCTTTTTAGGCATTTATGAGACGCTCTTATCCAGAGCGACTTGCGCAGTTTTACATTTCTTTACATACAATCCATTTATACAGCTGGATATTTTACAGAAGCAATTCAGGTTAAGCGCCTTTAGCTCAAGTGGTACAACAGCAGTGCCCCCACCTGCGGATCGAACCTGCAACCTCTGAGTTACATGCCCAGCTCCCCTAACCATTATACCACACTGCCTGCCTACGTGATTGCAGTAGTGTAGTCTCTCTCACACAGAGGATTGTGGGTAGTGTAGTCTCTCACACAGAAAGAGGATTGTGGGTAGTGTAGTCTCACACACGCACAGAGAGAGGATTGCAGTAGTGTAGTCTCTCACACACAGAGGATTGTTGGGCTACACACAGAGAGGATTGTGGGTAGTGTAGTCTCTCACACACAGAGAGGATTGCGGGTAGTGTAGTCTCTCACACACAGAGGATTGCGGGTAGTGTAGTCTCTCACACAGAGAGGGATTGTAGTAGTGTAGTCACACACACAGAGAGGATTGTGGGTAGTGTAGTCTCTCACACACAGAGAGGATTGTGGGTAGTGTAGTCTCTCACACAGAGAGGATTGCAGTAGTGTAGTCTCACACACAGAGAGGATTGTAGTAGTGTAGTCACACACACACACAGAGGATTGTGGGTAGTGTAGTCTCTCACACACAGAAAGGATTGTAGTAGTGTAGTCTCTCAAACACAGAGAGAGGATTGTGGGTAGTGTAGTCTCACACACACACACACAAGGATTGTGGGTAGTGTAGTCTCTCACCTTCCAGTAGTCGGACTGCAGACTGTGGTATCTCTGATAGGCCGACAGCGCTGCAACAGACACAGAATGGAGTAAAACACAGACGCGTCTTTAGTCACACATCACGCTCATCACTCCTGGATTGGTTATCCCCG